>KN716160.1:390025-411821 GCA_000816705.1 Dictyocaulus viviparus | reverse complement strand
CCGTATACAACTCACTATCGTTAAAACAACTATTTAAAAAGATGGATGACCTCCTCGAAGGCTTCTCCTTTGAGAATTTTCTTCTCAACTAGTATTATTGAACTTCAATATTCAATTTAATAGGTATTCGTCATCAACAAATCCAATCATCTTATGTGGTTCAAATTCCCTTTGCTCAGGAGAATGGCATGAGTCAGAAACCTACTGGTTTAAGATATTCTACTATGAGAAAAGTATTTATTACATGTGATAGGAAGCAGAGATGATTTGCGAGTTGGAGCTTCAATGGTGCCTGTAATGATATCGTTTGATGATGAAGCTCTTCTTTTTTCTATACTTTTTTAACTAGATGAGACTTGATAAGAACGAATCTAGAGTGATTTAATAAAATACATTATTAAAAATTATGAAATTGTTATTATTGAAGTAGAACTTTCAAGTACGAACCAAAATTTTAGTTATGAATGTATTAAGTAATTCCATGTCAAACCTATCCTATTTGACCCGTCTTTTACCAAGCATAGCCTTCAACACTGCAGTCACCTTTTGAGGAAATTTTGTAGTTACCGGAATGCGTAGAGCAGTGGTATGAGGAGCCGAGGTGATATAAGCATAAAATTGTATGTAGAGGTTCGAGTCAGCTTCTGTAGAAAACCGATTCCTTCATTCCTCAGAGTCCCATGAACTGATGCCGTAATGAAACATGAAGAAGAGTAGCACTAACTTGTTAAAAAATGCTTAGCTTATTTGATCTTTCCTTTATCTATCAGGATACATAGAAAACTCGCGATTAAGCACCACGATATCATGAGGACAACAAATGCATGACGCATCTCCTTTCATTTCCACTTCTCCTCAATACCTTATCCAGACAGCTTGCACAAAATCGAATTGTGACCATTGCAGAATTACGGTTTTCGCGATATGACCTGGGGCAGCGTAATGTGGTGGATTTCTTTCCATAAGTCGATCCAATACAGGACGTTCCATTTTTTTTTTGTCAATTAGACTTGACGAAAGGCTGTGTTATGAATGAATTCAACTTTGGTTAGACTCACCCTCTCATCTTCTACTCGTTCCTCATTTTTGACTATATTTCTTTTTGATGTTTGAATTTTTTACACAGTTCCGATCATATCGTGAACAAAGACTAAATTAAATTTGTTTAATAGATAAAATTCGAAGAGTAGATCGACAGAGAAATACAACAGTGTACGTTTTCCCCTAAGGATTCAACATGCAGAAACTCTTCTTCATAGTTACATGGAGTGCCGTCATTTGATTAGCTAATGTCAGTTTTTTCTATGTTTTTTTAAGTATTGCGGAATAAAATGCAATAGGTAAGTTTTGATGGATGATGAAGATGAGAGAGTTAAACAGTGGCTTAGTGAATGTTTCTTTCACGTATAGCAGTAGGTGAGGGTCCAAGAAGAAGAAGTTTCAACGTGAATCTTATCACTTAACGTACACATAATCTCGGTCATCAACAGAATAGTCCTCAATTTCAGGCTTGTCCATATCTCCGTTGTCTTCGTATTTTGTCATTTATTCCATTATGAGGGAACGCGCTTCAAATTTGCTAAAGCTTTATCAAAGCTATAGATCATTCGTTGGTACAAGCTCTCTGCATGAACCAAGCTTTGCCATCCACTAGCTTCCATATTACGTACCAACACTATCTGAGGGTTCCTTGGCATAGGTCGTTCCTTAATCAGGTTCAAAAATATGCATGCTCTAACACTGAGGAACTAGCTTTTGTAACATAACGGCTATCGCATCATTAAAATAAGGTCCGCTAACAAACCTACGCAAAATAACTTTGTAGAAATAGTACTTCTACTGAAGAGGAAAGCAAAAAACGATGTCAATACATATTTGTTCTAGCGTATCAATACAAAGGAATATCTGAATACATAACAAAGCAATGTTTTTAAGCCTATGAAAAGCATGCAATTGGGTATGCCTTAGTCAGATTTCTAAGAAAAAATTTTAAAAGAGGAATACAGTTAAGTTAATGTTTTATTTTAATGGAATAAAATAATCAGCAATGAACTGAATTCGTTTTTCTGAGTGTTTTTATCAAAATTGTTTTTGTTTATATTGATTATTGGATGTTTGAAAGTGTATTGCAGATATTGTATGACAAGACATTGGACATTCACAGGATTCGAACGACGTACACGTTGGCTGTTGTTGTTGTTCGTAGTGGGGATGGCGATTGTTATCAAAAACATCACAGCGGTAAAGCATTTTTCCGTCTCATAAAATGAAATGGTCATAAGCTTCAACAGTTCAGCTACCGCGCATAAGTTGTAAACGAGAACTTCTTTCACTTAACGACTTCGAGTAACAATAACATAAGATTTATGTGATGGCGCTAAATCTGTTACACGTTTCGTACCTACAGCTGCTACCATTAACACTTTTCGAATTCTAGTACTTGACTATATATTTCTCATTTTGATTACTTCATTGTTTCCATATGCGGAAAGATGCAACTAGAGGTGTTCGTCAGCTCTTCTCCTTTTTTTTCTGTATCAGTATTTAACAGAAATTCTTCGAAGCTTATATGACCACTACTTGAACGTCTGATAACATTTCACGCTGCTTAAAGTTTTTGCTGTTTCGTTTAACAAGTTTTTGTGGCTGTTCATGATTGATAGATAAGTTTATATTAGTAATTTGCAAAGCAATTGATCATTTGGCTCTGGACATTCACCAGTTTTGAACAAATAACATGACAACGTTCTAACAATAATAGTAATAATTACAAGAAAGCTTGATCCATATAAAACAGTAGTAGCCAACAGTTCAAGTGCTGTGCGATTTTTGCTGATTTGATGTATCATAAAAAAACACAAGCTATTGGCAACCGCAAAACTTTTACATGACAACTGCCTTCGCCGCATTAAAAATTTAGGCACAAGCTATCTTCAAACTCAATTTATTACCTCTGTTTTTTTTAATAAAAGTAATAATGCTTACGTTCAGAAGGTTTTGATGGTCGAGCGTGATGAGTGTAGCGGATATCGCCGTTTCAAGATGGGAATCCAACGAGGTGACTCTCATCGACTCGAACTCTTCAATACGGCAGCAATATTCGTACCGTTCTTCACGCTTATTTTTCTGAATGGTGGCATCGTAATTATGCTGAAGAAACAAAACGTACAGGTAGATCAATTCAAAGTTGAATTACCCGAGACAATGAAGTAATTATAAAGCGACCTACGAAGCCCGCCATCACGCTGGGGTCGGTAAATTGGTACCAGAGGAGTCTGGGTAAGATGACTGGCACTGACTTGATGAAGAGTGGTCAACTCAAGTCGTTGTATAGACTAGGCACGCATTAAACCACCTCAACGATATCACGTTGAACATGAATGCATTGGCGTATCCCGCCACAAGGGATTCATCAACGTCAACATTTATCAATTATTATCATCCAAGACAGAAAATTTGTAGATGCGGGTTCTAGCTCCATTTCAGATTTGTTGTTTTGTGATTGACAAAATCTGTTTTTATTCAGCATCATTGCTCACAGCAACATTATGTTTACATTTAGTGCAAAATCAGTTTACCGTATACTTGATTACTGTAGTACGGGTTACTCCGATATGCTAGATAATAAACTGTAATGTTGCTCTATTTTCGGTGAGAAAAAACGTTGCTATTTATCGAGTGTACCTCTGAAATTATCTTATCAATGAACTTGCATTATTACTGCTGTTTCGCCATAAAAAAACGAGTCGCATTTGATATACTACAAGGAAAAATGGAGAAAATGCTGGCGTGTGAAAAATATTAATCTCCTATATTTGAACAGATTACTTTATGATCGTTAACATAACAGTTTGAAAGCAGAGAATTTTCCACATAATCTTGATAAAAAGGGGAACAGCGCTCCAGTTACCTTCGGGGCAACTCAAGGCTTTCATGTTTCGAGGATTGAAGAAGTGGTAGCAGAATATCCCGGTGGGAAAGGTAAACAGCACTGAGTCGGCAACAAACTGGTTCTCTCAAATCATTAGTAGAACACTACCATACAATCACCACTACGTGATCAAGACGACAAGTGGGTGGCGCATCTCCACAAAAAGAGTACGATAAAGCTCATCCTTATGGAGTACGCTGAAGCCCATCTTCATCGTAGTGTTAATATTTTACAATCTTCATTAGCTACAAAACTCAGTGATCAGCACAGCGCTCGAGATGGCAATCCGCAGATTTTCCTTATTCTGTGCTACCAGATTGTATTGTCGAAGTCCGCAGTATGTGGCTTCAATACTTATCTAATTCATTGTGGTGATATGTTAAAAGCACTTGCTCTTCTACAGGTCCGATATGATAGACCAATATCAGCATTACGCTCAATTAAGCTAACAACCTAAATCATCGTTCATTTAGTTTTCCAATCCTTCACTATTTATTCTGATTTCAGCAACTACGGTCACTTATCACAGAACTGACGATGGGACGTGATGTGATGAAAATTCGTCGACGAAACCTTCGTTCAGCTACCAACACTCTCATTGTTATCATATCAGCTTACCTGATTTCAAATCTTCTCAGTGTCTATCTCACTATAACTGAATACTTTAACTCAGGTAAACTGTAGGTTGTGATTTTTTCTAATCAGCAAAAAGTACTTACATGTAGGACTGCGGATTAAAAAAAATGTTGGAGATCTATATTAGCGCTATTTATTGCCATGCATGTTCTATAAGTGTAATGAATAATAAGTGATGTAATGAAATATTTTAAAAAATGAAATTCCTCGTGACTCAGTCATTGCCACTGATTTGCCGGCGTTAATTTATACATATGATTTTTAGTGAAGATAAGAGACAGATATTCTGGATTTCCTCACGTTAACTCTTTATTTTTTAAGGTTTTCAAAGCTTACTTCAGCTCGTTATCTTTTCTTCAGTGTTATCAAACTTTCATAGAAAATTTCTCGAATTTTTATCGAATGTTTCCTCGAAAATTCAATTTGAATTTGAAAAAAAGTTTTCTGTAAATTTAAAAATATTTTAAGTCGAAAGATCCATAGAATCAAATTGGATACAAAAGTGGGATTTTCAGATTTTCTACACGTTCATCATCCAGACTTCTTTCTGCTAGCTGTCGATTCCGCTTCGGTGCTTACCGTTCTCGGAAATGCAATCCGTTGTCCGACTCATTTCTTATCAAATTCAGAGATCAGACAACAATTCTTACTGCTATTTTTCAATGACGTACAAGAAAAAATGGTACGACTATCATTATTGAATGCTTCCAATCGTAACCTGCTTTTCAAATACTTATATCGTACCTGAAAAGCAAAAGCAAACTTTAAAATGATGTTAATAAAGGTATATTTATGCAGAATTATGACGGTACAACACAAAGACGAAGCGAACATCTGGAAAGCCCATGGATTTCACTGCTTCTCACGGTTCACGAAAAAGATCAACCAAATTCACCTCTTCTCTCCGACAATTATAAAAAAATACACAACACTATCGCCATATGCTAAAGATGGCAGCGACGTGCTTTTGAAATTCCAAATAGAAAAAAATATGAGGAACGTACCACATTGTGATTGTATATGGTCCCTCAAAAGAATCGTACCGCTAAAATCTTCGATCAAAGTAGAACTCAAACTTAACTACTTTACACGAAATTTATTGCTGAAATTTTGCCTCAAGTGAGTAATCGCAGACTCATTACATAATACAAATTGATTAATATACCTTTTTGAGATAGTTTAAGCTTAATAATCAGAATGAAAGCTAAGGAAGTTTTGTATTTACTGGAAAAGTATTTAAACACTTGCGGGTATTTTTTCTCCAATGTGCGCTATGAATTTCCCCTATCCATATTTATCGTGGACAATTTAAGAACATTTTTGAAGTCTCTGAACAGATTATCACCTACAATCAGTGTTAGAAAAGTAGCCTAAGGCTATTTCTACATTTTAAATGCGACATTTGACCGACTTCAATGAGTTTCATTCAGAACGATTCCTCAGTCTCACGTTGTTTTTATTTTTCTACCTTGTTTGTTTTATTGTTAATGAAAACTTGTTAAAGAATAATAAACGTTTGAATTTTGACTCTACAGCAACATTTTATTTCTAGGCAAAATCAGTTTTCAGGCACATCGTTGCTTTATTCATTTATTTTCTTGTCTTACCGTAATTTCATAGCACAATCACGTTAATGCTGATTTGTCGTATTGAGAATGTGTTACCTCAATATTATTTTAGCGAGTTCATTCACTTAGTAGTTGTGTGCTGTACAATGGCAAGAGGAATGCAGTTTAATAGCAATATCTTGGTAGTTGGATGGACCTTCTTCATGCGTAGTGCGGGTACCAGCAATTCATTTGTCAATTCTTGCGCCACTGTCGTCCATAGTGATGATGATCATTTGCGTGCATGGTGATATCAACACGAAAAAGTCATACTGGTGTGGCATTAGTTCTATGGATTACTGAGATAAGTCTTCTTAAGCGTCTTCATGATCTTCAGCACAGGCATTCACCTGCCGTTTTGAATCAGAGACATGTGCTTTTTATGACTTTATTTCATCAAGACGGTGGCGATTCTTAGTGGATTCACCCTCTTTAGAACTTTTGCATCTTCGGTCTTTTTGAAGATCTTGAAGCGACAGACAATATTGCTTAAAACACACGAAAAAAAACTGTTAGCAGGCTCCAACGATGCTTTTGGCAATGTTTGTGGAAAAGTTGGCTGCAAGTTGACACTTTCCCTTCTGATTTTTTTCCTTAATAATGCTTCCTATTTATTGTGGCCTTCTTTTCTTTGGGCGTCAGAAGTCTGGCGCAAAGCAGGCGATGATCGAGACCAGCATAGAACTTTTGAAACAAAAAGTAAATCCGTTTAGCGAAACTTCGAATTTAAACCTAGCTTTCTCAGTATGTGTAAGATGTTCTAGGAGGATTTTTATGAAAGCGTTGTTTTACGCACCTGTTTGCACAGGTCGACACTTTAGTGGATATTTAGCCAGCCTGATTCTGTCCTGATATTTCGCTAGCCTTTCCGTGCTCGTTTGTATTAGAATTCATTTTAGAATCACAGGAATTAGGCTTATTGGTTTTATTGTATTCCACTACTTTTCCTGCAGTCAGCAGAGTGGGGCAGTTCAGAACGTTTCTGCATAGGCTGAATACTGTCACACATGGGCAGTTTGGCGATCTACCTCTTAATGTACTAACGCTTATTTATTGGACGCGACTGCTAATAGCCTCCTATTCACTTTCTAGTTGTTAAGCTACGTGCTTGAGGCTGAATCCACTCCACAATTTAATCCGCACCCACTTAAGCACGAGCGCACATAAATGTATACATATATGCATAGGTATAGATATCTGTATTTGTACACAGAAGCCGCTCCGACGCATTAGAATCTGAGAGTCCATCCTCTCAGATCGCCCATTTCTCAAGGGAAGGGCAAGGTCATTTTCGTGCTAATGTACTGTCTGCATCACGTGTACTTTTGACTAACCAATCAGGAATCTTCTATCTACGGCAAGGATAAGTGGAATGAAATTATGGCTTTCTTAGAAACTAACTAATTTATTTGTTAGTTATTGGGTTTATCATACCGCTCTTTTTAGTGCTTTCATCTTCTTCTTGTTTGCACATTTTTCTTGATGACCAAGCAAAAACACAAGGAAATGAAAGTTATATCGGAAAGATCTTTGCTTTTTTTTCTAGCACACCTAAGCCTTTAATGGTACATTATGAACCAGAACAAAAATCAGATTTATTTTCCAAATTTTTTGTTAAAACAGTAGTTATTGTATGCAGCATATAGAAACGGATTACTATGAGCATTCAAATATAATATGTCTATAATTATGTGTAATTTGTCAGTGAGTACGCCATGTAGTACCTCACAGACCGATAAGTTATTGCTGATGACGTTCACATAACAAGGAACACGCTCCGATCAGCTTACGACCAGCTGAACTGCAATATGCTGTATAGATATTTCATAGAAATAAAGTTCTGGCTTTCGTTTCAGGCTTCGGAGGGATCACTATGTAAAGAACAGTTCATTTCTCATAATTATATTCCATAGAGCTGAATCACACAAATTTACAACACCAATCCATTCAAATGTTATTCTTCGACGTCGTCAAGTTAATAGATTTATCGAAAGGAATAGAAATCTATAAATCTTGAAACAGAAGGTTAGAAGAACGAACGAGACCTAATCGCTATGGGACATTAATGGAATACAACTTATCGTTAAGGTTTTGATTATCAAACATTGTATATCACTCACATATACAAAGAAAACAATGAGACTTCTGTCCGACGTCTTCTTCTTTACCCGTGCTTTTATGCTCGCATAAATAACTTAGCGGATTTTGAATAACAGACTCGGAAAATCGTTAATATAAATTCATAGAAAGTGATTGAATAATTTTCTACCGTAATCAAGTAGTTCAGTCAAAAGTGTACATTCGTAGATATCTGTCTGAACAGTACTGATCTTGATGATTAACAAAAAATAATTGCATATTGAGTGATTGTCGATCACGATCGGCACGCATCAGAACGTAACGCATCGAATGTGTTAAACTGCGAACGACTTCGAAAAATTTCGGAATATCGGCGTTTCTCGGTTCGTGGTAGAGCAAATTTACCTGAATGGAAAAGAATCAAATTGCGGATGTCTAGTCAAACGAACGAACATCATTTTTTAGTCACTTCATCTTAGATTTTCGTTCTTTTTCTGCTTTGTTGAGTAGATTGCTATCGTTCTTCTATACGGTAAGCTTAAGAATTCCACTACTCAATTTATGCAAACAAGGAAAAAAGGCTAATTAGAGCGTTTAACTGCTCTACATCATAGATAGCTTTTAAATTCCTCTCATCCCTCAGTTCCTCTCACAGAGGAACAAACAATCAGTGTTACCTTTATAGCTTAAAATTGATTCGAAAAAACGTTTTAGAGCTTGAGTGTAAGAAGATAATTGTGAAGTTTTCTTTGTAGAAGTTATTTATGCGCAAAGTCAGTTTTCAATGGAATAGAACCGATAATATGAGGAGGTAAAATAAAGAGCGATAAAACTCAAGCATGAAACTGTGAATTGATTTTCTCTGCAATTTTGAAAAAACTCTTTTCTCCAGGTCTCCCATATTCGTCAACTTCCTAGCTATTTTTCGAAAAAATAGATTTCAATGATTTCCAAAATTCACTTGTCAAAAACTCATTGAATTGCGGACGACAACCTTTGAGTGAAACGAAGAAAAAACGTAAAGGTCGTAATGAATAATCATGAAAATATCTTACATACCTGACAAACGATAACTGCGTTGGACTCAGCAGCCTCCGTAAGGAACATTTTAGCGTATTCATATGAATTTGTCTTGGAGCCGATGATTAGCAAATCAACGATTGCCATCTTGGTTTTTATCAAGCTCATCATTCTTTCTTCGTCACCTCAAAATTAAACTGTTGTCTGATGTTCCAGCACGACAACAAACTTAGCCGTTGTCGGAAAAAGCTGTCCTATATTTACTGCTGTGTTTTATAAGTACAGAATGAGTTACACGACATAAGTACAACTGTAACTGTGCGCTGTAGTGTCATCGATTTGCATTTTACTACTAAATCCTTGATTTCTTGAGTGATTATGCCGCTCTCATAGAAGATTTACTAGCACTTTTGAATGAAACGCCCTACTGTTATACGACTTCTAACAGAAAACAAAACTTCGTAACAACAAAGGAATTTTTGTATTGACTTCGTAGGAAAAACAGCAGCTTGCTAAAATGGCAACTTTGTCACTTTTTTCGGAATCGTTCAATTACATAAAACTATTCATCTTATACTGTTCGTGATTGTGCTGAGTTAGCCGCGAAACTCGGAACCTCAGGTGGGACTCGAACCCACACTAACAGATATCCGGTCTACTCTACTGATCCATCACACTACCAAGACCCCTATTTTTGTTATCAGTGATCAGTGCGTAGATTTTTGAAAGAAGTCTATTTTCTTCGGTTTGGACGGAATTTTAGAGTAATATTTATTTCTAATTTTAATCGTCATATCGTTGATTAACTCACTCGCTTCGCTGCCAGTTCGTTCTGTCAACGACAGTTGATGTACTTTTTCCGAATCGTTGTGTACGTTTTTATCGTCAATGGCTAACAAATGACACTTTTTGTTATCTTCCTGAAATACGAACGCCGATATAATAAAAATTTTCCCACGATATTGAAAAAGCCATTGACATTAAGCAAAATTTTGCTTTAACTAATGCACTGATGCTTACATAAAAATCAATTTTTGCTGAACCTCAATTTGATCGCTATTATAATTTCTCTCCTTCACTAACTCACAAATAATTTTTACGACTTCTCGATAACGGCTAGAAAGCGTCAAAGCCATTAGGAAGGAGAAAAAGAGAAAAATGCGATTTTGAAAACATTTTTTCAATCAAAAATCGTTCAAGTGAAATTACATCAAATCAATATGTATCAGTTTTATTGTCATACATTTATTAGTATTTAGTACCTCACCAGTAACCTCCTCTCAGTTTCTGCGTTCTTAGCGTTTCGTATTGAAACCACATTACACTTGTGGTTTGTCAGCGTCTAAAAGAAAATCAAAATATTGCTTCGGTCACATGAATGTTTCAGATCAGCACTATTTTTCAGCACAAAAGGGTAGTGAGAATTTCAGCTTAAGGGAGATTGTTTAGGGTTAAAAATTAAATATTACGGACTGAATTAAAGTTTATTTATAAGGCGATATATTAAGTGATTTCAAAATACGAATAGGCAATTGATTCTGTCGAAGAGACGGGATTTAATATATCCTTCATTAACTAAACATCAGAGAACCGTCAAACAAGGAATTCTACGCATTCACGTTAGCATATCGGAATAGATTGAAGTTACTATATGCAACCGTTGCGTTCTTTCAAAAAAGAGACCTCATTTCTCGATTATTCCTCCCCTCTAGCTTAATCTCATACGAATTCAAATCATATAGGAGAATGTACAACTCCTTCAACACTTTTTGCTGTAGATCCAGATGGAAAAAAAGCAGGAGAAGAACTCAATTATCAGTACTTGCTCATTACCGCAATAGCAAGAACGTTGAAAATATAACAATTCCGACTACATGGCTCTGCCCTCTAGCGCTTTTCTCAGGAATTTCGAACCCATCTCTTATGCTTTCAATTCTGCTTTTAACCAACTGTTTCTATTTCTTCAAACAAAATCTGAGGAGAAAGAAGTGTTCAGGGCATCAATTAAGATACATTTGCACATAATTATACGATTAAATTGCTTGTCGTTCACAGAACGATCGTCAATCCTTATTAATTCTTTTTTTTTCTGTTCCACAAAAACAAATATCTACAAAAAAGTTTTACATTTGAGAAAGCCACTCACCATGTTCATATTTTGAATGAAGTATATATTATAATCATCAGGCGTTGTGTATGAACGCAAGCTGATTTGCGCGTTCACTGAGCACTGGTCGCTTGCCGTCGGAAGAACGCGCCATAGCTAAAACATATTCAGCTGATATTGTGACTCTAAATCTCAATACTGCATACTATGAGGATAGGCAGATGAATTACTGTGATCGATCTCCTTGTGGAGATGCGCTACTCATTCTTTGTCTTCGTCTTATATCAGGTCTACTAGAAAATTCTGTCCGTTTCTACTATAACAATGTTTTACACAAAAGAACGCCTTCATTTGGTGCATATTTGGCTCTCTAATGTTATGTTTTAATGTACAGGGGATGTAGTGGCTCAATGATGGAGGGTATCACATTGACACGTCTCTCCGGACGTGCCAAACCCGCCATTCTCCGTAATCGGTAAATTGGTACCAGAGAAATCTGGGAAAGATAACTAGCACTGAGTTGGTGGTCAACTCAAGTCACTATATAGACCAAGCACGCATCCAATCACCTCCACGATATCATATTGAGTACGAATACATTGCCTCATCAAGCCACAACGGATTGATCAACGACCAAAATTATCTTATTATCAATGTATAAAAATTGAAGTAGCAAATTAAGTAAAACCAGGTTGATTTATGTTGGTCTCAAGTCTTACTGCCTATTAAAACATCATAAACAAAAGGACACGTTGTAAACCTGGAAAACCTATCTCTTCTACCTTTAAACTATATTAGACTTGGAATCCGAGAATGTTGTGTATATGGTGGGATATTTGATAGCCAATACATTAAAAAGTTTTAGAACTGAGTGAAAAGCTTAATTTGGAGAAGTGTTGTCAGCAAATGGATAATTTAAAAATAGCTGACGATGTTAAATAGGAAGGACATCAAACTGGATTATGATAATATGCTGCTTTGAGGATGCTTCAAAAGAATTGCTGAACTAGAATGAAAAATTCCATGGCGTCCGCCATACTTCCCGAACGTTGAACCCTGAGGCTACCGCCTTGGTTTCGCCCTTACAAAATTTTCTAAAGCACAAAAAATTCAAAATGAAGATATCAAACAACTAGTAGTTTTTCGATGAAATATTTTTCCAATATAGAATATAGAAATTGCCCTGCTGCAAGAAATCAATCATAATAACCGCAAATATTTTCGATAATTAGAATTCAATAACGTTCATTGATGATTGGAATAATTTGCGTTTTGTTGTATTCCAAAGACAGACAAAATTCTTTGGTAGACCTTATAATGGAGGTGTTTCAACGAGAAACGTCTATAAAATGACTTGAGAGGACAAGCCTGCTATTAAGTAAGTGCTGCTCAACCACCCGTTTCATTTCGGATTTAATTCACCGAGACCTAATAGATGAAAAGTTTGATTAAAGTGTAGCCGGAGTCGAGCCTGCGTTTACGGCATCAAGTCTGCATGCCCTCCTACCAATGCGCTACTTAATCCTTGGAAACTGTATAGTATACTGTATAATATTCTACGAACAATTGGCAATACTTTTATATATATTTAATTGCTTGCTTCAAACATTTCGAATCGACGTTGAACTTCTTTTGCAAATTCTGCTTCAAGACGAAGCCATAAACTCTGACAGATAGTTGGTATCGAAGATTCTATTCCACGTAAGAAAATAATTCGTGCTTGAAAACCAGTAAATTTTTGTTGTTGAAGAAAATTTGTGATAACCTCAAACTGCAAACATCGTTGCTATTAATGGTGTTTCATAAAAGAGGTAAAGACAAAAATGTTTTAGTTAACAGGTTTCCCTAATGGAGAAGCCTCAACAATTGTCACTCATAAGCGTTATACACACTTTGATATCCAAAGCATATAACTTCATCAGTGATTCCTCGCTTCTTATCATTAGTTCATGAGGTTCGCCGACAGTTTTCTTAATTTGGAAAACACGTCTAAACGAGAAGTCACTCGGATTTTGTATCAGAGAGAGTTTACGACCTACTGATGAAATTTCGATTCAATTTTCTATTTTGAATTTTTTTTGATGAACTTTTCTACCACTGAAGAAATTTGCAATAATAAAAGTAGAATGTGGCTTACAAAGCACATTATTCTTGTTGAATTTCATAGCAGTAGAACGCAAAACAAAGTGATGGAAAATAGTGTATCCACAGAAAAAAGCATCATTGTTTCAATTTAACATTTATTGGGTGGAAAAATTAAGTCGCTGAGGCAAATACCTCATATCGCCCTCAACTTTTTTTAACGAAAATTTCCATACAAGACGGATCAAATCGATGCCTTTTGCAATGGATGCTCAAAAGATGAAGAAGCCGAAGAGTTTTTGTCTTCGCTTTTAAAAACACCAAACGTGCCAGGGTTTGTATAGTTACTAAAGACAAGCTAGAAAAACATTCAAGGAATAAATTAATACATAGTTCAACAAAAACCTTTCAGATAATTGCTGGCGTTGATCTATCCTGGGGGAATGCGTCACGCATTCGTCTTCATCGTAACGTTGTTTAAATGCGAATCGAACAAGTAGACATCTAATAATCTCGAAAAACAAATCCATGAGAATGTTCTGAGGACCCTTTCATTCGCTCCTCTTCACAAATTCTACAACGGTTTTCCTGACGAGTTCTAGAAGGAACAACAAGAAAGCGAATTGAATGCTGTCGTAGTGCAGGTATTCGAAGAAAGAATGGTTCAGATAAACAGTATAATCGATATGATGTGCGAAAAATTATTGGTCCGTCATTCATTCATAGTATTTGCTCCCTAGTTCTACAATGTTCTCGATATCCGTCACGATACAGCTACCGCCTTAGGCTTCTCCATAGAACACTGGGCGATTTTGGTATTTATGAAAACGGAAACACGTTCGAAAATTTCGTTAGTGGTGTAAATTCTGCACGAAAAATTGCACCCTCATATTTTGCATAAATACGTAAATTGGCAGCATTTTCCAGCCATCTTCTCCATCATCATTTCGATTCTGATTCCTTTCTCATCGGATGACATCAAACACAGCTTTGTTAACGTCCACCATCAACTGTCGTCCATTAGTTCATACTTGTTGAACGAAAACATTGTTTTTTGTCGACAGATATCGGATTTCTTAATTGTTCACTAAAGTCAACAACCAACGGCAAGAAAAGAGATGAGTACTGGCACATTTCCATCTATGTTGGGTCACGCAATAGTGTCCCTCGTGAAATCGTGGACGTAATGGAATGCGTACAGACTATGCTTTGCCATGACATGATCAGTTTTTGTTAAGTTATTATTACATTCAGCAGAAGGTAACAATTCGTCATCTCCTGATGGCTGAACTTGTTTAGTGGCGGATTTCAAACCTTTTTAGTACTGTGATATCTTCTATCACCGTATTATTATAGTCATTTATTGATGAAGCATTCTACCATCTTAACATTATTTGACTCCACTCTTCGACTTAGTTAGGACTGAAATGATGAAATAACACAAATCAATGATTTGTCTTACCTCTTTTCTTCCTCTGATACATAATTTTTTCCACAATATGTTAACCACACACAACCATCACCCCTGGTCACAATTTATTTTCTGTTCATTTACAAGCTCATTTGTTTTCTTCTCTTCGTCCCTCTTTTTACTGACTAGATTGTGAAAATCACAATTGTCTATCGAATGACCGGTGACTAAGAGGATAAAAAGGACGGATAGCACATTAGTGCTTCCTCAATATCGAATGGCCTTGTCCTTACGAAATGTTTTAAAGAGGATTAGGTAAATCAACGAAAGATCCATCAGTAACATCTATAGTAATCTTTGAAATAGAGTCAACAAATGTCCCATTATTGATCGAAATGCTCCAAATACTCACAAATGCTCTGAAGAATTTTCTTTGAAATAGAAAAAGAAGAGATAACTTCATAAAGAATTCGGAAACTTTCGAAAATTTTCACTGAAGAGTTGTTTTTAGTCTTTTTTTTTCAACTATTTATATCTGAAAAATTTAATATACTTTTTTTGGCAGATATTTTTTGCCGTCATTTAATTTGCATCCCCGTCCTGCCGATATGGATCTATTTTGTACTATGTTGGTTAATTAAGAAAGGCATCAGTACTGATTTCTTCAATGAATCAAGGAAACTAAACTATTGTGCACTGCATAATTTATACACTACTCACATGCGCCCTCATGTATACATAAGTAGAGTCAAAAATCAATAATGTTCCGTAAAAATCGTGGAAGTTATTGGATACACGTTTGATTTGAAGAATGATTTTTAAATATTAAAAGAAGCTCGGAATTTTCGGCTCAACAATGAGGCAAATGTAGTGGAATGTATGTGAATTTGAACAGTACGGGCTTTTCAAAGTTAGCTAGTCAAATAGTACAAGTGTTATAGCAGTTTATTGATTAGCTTTGATCGTGTTTCAATAGAACACCATTACAAGGTGACATTTAAGTTCGTAGCTGAACTCGTAATTGTGAAGTTCATTTGTTGTTCGCTACATCCACATTTCTCATTCTATAACAACACCATGTATCGTCGTTTATAATCTGCACTATGAGATTAGGCAGAACCATGTATTATGGATGAGGTACTTGAATGTCGCACAAACAACCGAACATCGCCATACTGACATTCTCCTTCTCCTTCTCTACTCGCTATCGTGTCATTCACTTAGAAGCTCAACTACAAATAACACCATAGAGATTCAAGCTTCATGTGAATGTCAATTCTTGTCACTTCATTTCATTTCATCCAGTTTTATGAGTGGATTTTGCTGATGAGGTTTTCCGTTATCATTTTCAAAGCCAATGTCGAAAAAAAAAGCCGGAGAACACGAGATCCACCAACAACTGTGTCAATCCAACGCAATCAATATATTTGAGAAACCTTCTTCGAGAACAAATAGAACTACTCAATTTTGTATATACGTATATCATTAGACGCTTTTTATAATTTACATTCTTTATTCCTCGTAATAAACTGTTCTAAAGAAAAATAGGCACTTACGAATGTTAATTGAGGAATTTACGATTCATTAGAAGGTTGTCATAAGCGGTTATGATGTCATGAGGGAAGTATAATAAAGAGATAGCCGGTCAGCTGATTATCGATTGCATTTTAACATTAAGTTAATTGAACGTTTCGTAATCACTTCATCATAATCATGTTTATGAATGATTTTCAATTCGCTTGTCAAAGAAATATTCATGAAAAACCTCAACTTCTTAATTGACTCTGTTCGACATCTGTTCATGCCAAAACACTACCAATTGCCTCATATTTTGCTTTGAAAAGTAGCAAAGTAGCGTTCAAATGATTACGTCATTCCTACATCATTTGTATTTCTCTATGAATTATCACTAAAAATTTTAACTAATAAATATTATCATTCAATCATTTATTATGTAAAGTGAAAGTGAACTATCTTTGAATAAGTGTACTCCCTAGTACTTTGAACTCTCAAAAACGCTACTCAGCTCCAACAAATCGATAGACAAGCTGTTTCTTTCAAATAAATAGAGTTACCTCTTCCTGACTCTTTCGTGTTTGTTGAGCGCCTCCAACCCGAGTCTTTACTCGCAAGCAGTGACCGACTCCATGCACATAGCTGCTCACTAAATTTCGCTCAGACTGAAACCACTCCGTTGCTCCAGATTGAAACGCAATTGACCAGTGTTTTTTTTTTAACAAATATACAACGTAACTCAAAAATATAGCCAAAAAATGAACTGACCACTCGTCGACGGGCTCGATTTACAGTTGGTGCACCGCTGTTATCATCAAAATTTCCAAATGCAATGAACATCAGCAAAACAGATAAGGAGAATGTGAGCGAAATTTTGAAAAGAAGTTTCATCATTCAAGTTAATGTGGACGAAGAAAGGAAGTCGTCGTACTCCGTGGCTTACCGCTCGATCTCCAACAAAGATGAAACATAGATTATGCGATAGTTTGCAGATCCGGTCAGCGATATAATTAACCGGCAAGGGAGTCACGAAAACTCCTAGTTTTTCGACGCTTCGCCGATGCACCTTCATTGCAATCGTATACTCTATGAGATCCAAGATGTCTTAAAATTGGAAACTTTGAAGATGGCGGAAAAAGCTATTAAGCAACGAGAAATTTTTGATCTGGTCGCTTTATAAGAAAAATCCGCTGAAGCATAGACATGAATTTTTTTGTCTGACTTCAGAACAACTAGCGATAGTGATGTCAAATGGGCATCCACGGTTTGCTGATAGAGTACTCGTTCAAAGCGCAGATTGTTCGACGCCTACGCGTACTTCAGCAGGTTAAAGATGTCTTAAAATTAGGCTGGTTAACAAAAGCTCTCATATTCTTAGCACTTCACCTTTGGTAACCCAGCAAGATTTCCGCTCACCTAAACGAAAATCTTGGTTGCTTTATTCGTACAAAATTCATTTTTATTAATCCACATGCACGTAAAAGGTAATACAATTTATTGAGTGAGACTCATTACATTGATTTTATATTTGCATTTCGTCGCTCTATTTTTCTTCAAGGTATTTTGAAGATTTTTTTTCCGTTTTCAAAGCCAAAAGATCACTTATTATAATGCTTCGACAACAACTAAGAAAATAGAAGGTTTTGAGCTTCTTGGGTTTCACTTGTTGCTTTGATCCATTTTAGCCTCCTTTCTTTTTGCCAGGTACTCTGAAAAATGATGTAAAGCAAGTTTAAATGAAGCCTTTTCATACTCTAAGCATCAGAAACGTATCCGTGTTTCATTAACATCGCTTTTTTGAGATTTAGCTCAAGGCCCATTTTTCCACAAGCACTGTCAATGTCGACTAGCATTTGTTTCGCTTGCTCGATGTTTAGTACGATGAATACGACATGATCATCTAAGCTCAGATGATAAAGTTGCCGATCGTCAATCTTCACTACCATCTCGTCCCATTCTTATTTTCTCATGATGCCGTCTAGAGTGGCTCTACATAGTTTTGACGAAATAGTTACTCTTTGCTGAATTTCTCTTCTCGTCGATGATGATACGTTACAGAACGAGATAATTTCGGTAGTAAAATTCTTGTATGACTTGCGAAGGATCTTAATGTACGGAGTATCAAGTGTTTGATTAGTCATGAAATTTTTGTATAACTCACGATTGACCATGATAATATGGAGTAGGAAGCGTTTAGTTAGTGAACATTTTGATGAGCGCTTTGGCTCAGCGAGATTGAAAGCGTCCTTAAGATTGATGAAGATGAGACAGAGTGGTTTTTTTAAGCCCTTGTAATAGTTCTGTAGTACTAGTTTTGTCGCGTAAATACTGTCCGTTGTCTTAAATCGTTTTCGAAATACTGCTGCGCACACACGGTTGTTCTTAAGTATTACTGTGTGAAAAGTTTATAGAAAAAACAACATGCAAATTTGGCTATAATTGTCAATGCCGTGAACGTATCTGTTTTTAAGCAGCGGCACTGTCCTAATTTTTCGTTGAATTAGAGCTATGCATTCTGGTAGATAGCGGGTGAAGTGTCGTGCCGTGGTTTAACTAGAATTGGCGGTAGATTCTTCAGATGTTCTGGTCTTATCCTGTCTGGCCCGGAAACTGTACAATTCCTGACCGATGAAATGGCATATTGATTGTGGAAGGGAGGACTTTCGGAAGAAATAGTTGATTTTTCTTTTTTTACATTGAGGTATGCGAATGTAGCTGAAAATTATGGACTGGTGATTTGCTAAGCATCGGCAGACGTTGCGAATGCTTTTGCCAGCCTCAGTTACTTCATTCATCATTTCTACTCTTTTCACTTTGAGATCTTCTTTTATCGCTTCTCTGTAGCGTTTAATAAGCTCGGACGTTAGTTGGGAATGGTCTACGATTTGAGCGTCCGAAAATTCATGGGGGCTTCAATTTATCGCGTAACAGTAATTTTCAAACTTATTTTTCGCGCTGTTGTGCTGAATTGCTCGTTCATATTATGTTAATAGCTCCTATCTATCTCCTAAAAAAGTTGGCTAGAAAATTATACAAGTCTCAATTCATTTTAGCTTTGGTATATCGTTTTTACAAACTGCAGCTTTCTTATCTTTGCACATGACAACAAATTTGGCTTTAAAATGATGATCGGATTCTGTAAGAAAATTTTAAACTACAATATCTTTTCATCTTCATCCTATTCAGATTCGTGGATTTCAATAAGACGTTCTTCAGATGTTTAAAAGCGACCTCTAGCCACCTCCCACATTCTTCCTGATCATTCAATTTTGAGCTTTTGCATAGACATGCAGGATGCAATCCGTTTGCATCCAAATATAACAACGCACCGTAGAATAAGTTCATCGTCTGAGTCCACTCTAGTTTCAAGGCAATTTAAAGGTTGCTTTTGCCCACAAATCACTTACTTATCCGCCACTTGAGTTAGCACCACGCACTTGGCTTCATATCTCTCTAGGATGGAGATCTACTATTTATCCTACCATTTATCTACCATTAGTACTAAAGATAATCTTTATTTAATTATCTTCTTATCCTTATTTTATCCTTATTTATGGAAGATTCTTCATGAATCTGATAGTCAACAGTTTTTTTTTCGTTAAATCGATATTAGGCTGCTTCAAACTATTTCCTCAACAGTGCTGTTTTTAATTCACGATTAACAATTGTTGGCTGCTAAAACAATGATTTCGAATAAAGCAAAGATAAGAATGTATCCTTCCTAAATGAATTTTTCTTCTTCAAAATCCTTACGGCCCCCTGCCTCTAAGATATGCAATGTAATCGACGGAGTTATAGATTCACTACACGTTTACATTCCCAATGACCTATAATGATCAAGTCTGCTATTATCTTTTAGATGATAGTTGTACTGATAACGAGCCTCAAAGAATTGAAGACCAAGTTGAAAAAGGATTGGGCTGACGACAAACCTTTTCTATTACTAAACGGGTAACTCTGTTATTCTTAATAAGCTGTGAGTGATTACATTCGGTGTAGCTGTAGATAACAGCTTATGTTAATTTCATAGTCATTGCTTTGATCAAAAGGGCTTATCGCACTACCATTTATGTGAAATGAATTCGTGTAGTCCTTCAAAAATCAAAATGAACTGATCACTTAAAAATTTCCATAGCCTCTTGCTCTTCTCTAAACGCTCTTGTATCTGTAGCTTTCTTTGATGTTTACAAATGGAGAAATTTCTAGAGAATCAATTTTCAACAGAGAGTGCCTATCAGAAGCTTTTTGTATATTTGCAGCAGTTGTTAGCAACATATTGAGGTAAGCACCAGATATTTCGCGCTTTTTTATCCTAATACATGTAGCAATAAACCATCTCAATGTGCAAAAAAGTTGCTCCAGTCATACGATGTTTGCTGTTTTTGAAAGCTGTCAAGATGAATCCATTAGGCAATCAATCTGTTGAGTGTTGTCATTGGATATGTAAAAAATTGCTTTAATAAATGTCTTCTTGAGTAGTAATGATGAGCATCTGTGCATTCAACGCTGCGACAGAAAATGAGGACAGTATGAATACGACTTGTTGCCTTGACTACATCATCACTGTCGACGGCTTCTACAGAGCATCACAAGCACTTCATGCCATTTCGGGAATATTGGGCGTGATTCTTTCAATCTGCTACATTTGGAAGTACTCTCCACGACATTCTCTTCCACGTAACACAAAAGTAATTCATCTTCACATTAACCATTTTCATTTTATAATTTTTTTTTACTAACGTATGTTTATTTTGAAAAGTCAATTTGGTGTTATGAATAACCTCATATACTGGATTCTTATTGATTATCGTAGCAAATGAAAACATTGCAAAATTTTACATCACAAAACTTTTGAACGTCTTTTACAACTGAGCGCACGACATTTCACAGACTTATTTCAGAATTTCTAGGTATTTGTTTCGATGACACTGGCCGCTATTATAGCACATTCTATTACGCTTACAACTATGCACGTACGTTCAAATATTCAATACGTATACTAATTTTATATTCCCCAATCAACAGCACTAAGATAATTAGCATTGGTTAACGATGTAAAAATATAATCCAACCGTATTGATCTTGGTGAGGTAGTGGATTCAACTAGAATGTAGCATATGGAGCTTCACACGAATAATCAATTTGAATAGTTGCACGCCTTCAGGTGTGGCGCGGAACCTTCCTCACAGCTACGGAGTACTACCTCAAATATGAGTAAAAGTGATCTTTATTTAAACCATTCCTAAAACCAATGCATAAAGGGTAAATCAGCAATAGATCAAGAATTGATATGATAGGATTATCACAAAGGATTCATATGACTGTAATTGTGCACTTAGGTAACATCTGTTAGCCAAATACAAAAGGAATGCCGAATAATATGACAAGATCAACAATAGCAATATAAC
>KN716160.1:363626-375391 GCA_000816705.1 Dictyocaulus viviparus | reverse complement strand
TTTTCTTTTCGATGAGCTTCTCGTACCTCCACTTTCCTAGCAATTTCCCAAATTACTAATGCATAAGAGTACATATCCGCCATCTTGAATTCAGCGAAAAAATTCTGATTTAGCGTCTTCTTAATTACTTCCGGCGCCATATACCGTTTCGTTCCAACTTGAATATTCACCTTTTCAGGAATCAATCGATCCTCACTAAAATGACGATATGCTTAGAATGTTGGTGTGTTATTTATACATTCCATAGTACGGCTTAAATATGGATTTGTTAGAACCATCTTTTTTTCTCTACAAGTTGAAAAAAGAAAAGGGTTAAAGGTTGTAGAAGAATAAGTATTAAAGTTTGTCCTGCTCACTATCTAACCGCTAAGCCGAAATCAGCAATACAACACATTCCTGGCCGTTTTACTATGATATTTTTCGATTTGATGTCTCGATGTGCTATTTGAGGCTTACGTCTACTTCCTGTTCCAATCACGGAGGCATGTAAATGTTCGATACCACAGATAGAGCTGAAAAGTAATCAATAGAACCGCGTATAAGCTTTAGATAAATCACTGTGTTATCGCATCTCAGGCGTTCCGAAGTTCAACTGAGCTGCGTTAGATGTTTTTTCCTATTAACAAAATTAAATCTTCACAATAATCACCAGACTGTTGTGAAAACTTCGATGACCAACAGCACCGACGTTTTTGGATTAAATGGCCTGATTTCAATGAAAATAGTGGAATTCTAACAAAGAAGTAGAATAGTATACCAAATCACGTTGAACATTTTCTAATAAGAAAACATCAAAAGCCTCTGAACTGATGTATTTGTCTACCTAGTACCCAAAAATTTTAAGGTTCGAGGAAATTCTAACCAGCAACTCTCTACATCCTATAAATATGAGTGCAAGAAATTGCGGATTTATTACCACTATGCCTTAATGCGGTTTATGTTATTTCCTCTATGTCTTCAACGAATTTTCAGACATAAAAACACTAGTTCAAAGCAAATGTACGTAGAATGCTTCACAGCGAAAATTTCTTCTTATCAGTAAGATGTCATATTTGGGTAGAGCTTTTTTCACATGATTAAGGCGAAGTGTAGCGGTGTGCTAGAAGGGCTGCACTTATATCAAGTTTCAAATCCGCACTGATGCAAACCAAGCCAAATGTCCCTCAGGTTAGGTGCATTAGCACCAGAATACTCGAAAAGGATAAGCAACATCCAGTTGCTAAAACGCTGGTCGCCTCACATTGCATTTAAACACTGTTCGACTGACACTATATTCTGCGCATAGATAGGAAACAAGTTTGACTCCTAAAATTATGTAACTGAATCATGTCGTGAAGCTTTAATGTAAGCTTGAAATAAAGCAGTTCAAACTACCAGTAATACGGCAAAAGTACAAGAAAAAGGCAGCTTATTGTCAATCACTGAAATTCGTAAATGGCAGTACCTGTATGCTAACTGAAGTGCCTCGATTGTTGTTAGAGCCTGTTCCTTCTGGAGGTAATCATAGAGGGAACCATGTGGATGATAGTCAGTCACCAGTATCATCTGCGTTAACGAATCCATGCTAAATATGTCGGCAGCAACATATTCTGCAACACTGTGACCGTTATCATTTGACTAGCAATTTGAAAGTGATTTCGTTCTTTCTTTTCTATCAGAATAAAACGATCGATA
Organism: Dictyocaulus viviparus; assembly: GCA_000816705.1. NCBI lineage: Eukaryota > Metazoa > Nematoda > Chromadorea > Rhabditida > Metastrongylidae > Dictyocaulus > Dictyocaulus viviparus. Next base: position 373,717 of record KN716160.1, on the reverse strand, counting down.
TAAGAGAACATTTATTAAAAAAACTTAAACATATTGTATTACAAAATACCAACGCAGTATATTTTCGTGGTTAAGCATCTGTGTTTCGTAAACCTCTCTTTCATTATTCCACGAGTCCTCCTCAGTAGTATAAAATGTCTACAATAGGTCACAGTCGTTTGATTCTAAACATCAAACAAAAACAAAACAAAACAAAACCAACAAACCTTAACGGCTACAAGGCTGCCCCTGAATTTAGCGATTCGAACCTCGCCATATCTTAAACCAATATAAGTTAACAAATACATTTACATCCTTTATGCAAAACAATCCATTAACTTTCATTACTACAATATGTTCGAGCGATTTTTTATCATCATTGAAGGCACTAGAAAGTTCTACAATAACTTACTCTCGAAAAGTATCTCAAAGCACCTGTTAACACTTTATAGTAGCTAGTAGACAGAAAACATAAAGGCGTAGCGCTGTGTTACGATGACAGGAGGGGCCACAGTAACATGCAAGCCTGATACTGATATGTTTCCCAGGTTTATGTTTGGCCTTAGAGCGACCAAGCCTTCCACCTCTCAGAGGTCAGTAAATACCAAAATAATCAGGAAGGGTAAGCAGCACTGCCTTGGCAATAGACTTATCATCTCAAGCCATTGTATAGATCACTCCCATTCGAGCACCACCATAATATCACATCCCCACAAGAACGTACTTTACGCCTATGCTTACTCTTAGTATGCAACTCTTTAAAGTTATCATTTCCAATAAGTGAGGAAAATTAAGTTTTTTTTAGACATATAAGGTTCTAGTACACACCTGCCTTTTCCGATGATTTTTTCAATGATAAGATCGTTAGCGACTGTTCTTTGCACCATAGCTGCTGTACCGGATCCAGAACCACTTCTAGAAAGCACAGTAATAATTTCAAAAGGAAAACAACGAAAAATTCAAAAATGGTGAATTTATAGTGTTTTTTGAACATTACATTTTCTAGAAAATCAAAGAGAAAGTTTCAACTTTCAGAATAAGCAAGCAACAATGAAAACTACTCCCTCAGAATTAATAATGTCTTGAAGAACATTTATAGCTTCATAAATCATTATGGGAGAGAAAAAGTACATTGTTTCTCTTATGGGAAAATTATTGAGGTCTGTTTACCAATGAAAATGAATTATGCGATAAAATACATCAGCATGAATGGAACAATGATAGTGATATGAGGGATTACAATATTCCCTTTTATTTATGAACTCGTTACATCAACAACTCGCATTATCTGGAACTAACCCGGAATCGTAACACAACATTGAATCAGCTTCTGGAATAGAGGAACGTTCTTGTTTCTTCGTTTTCTTAGCTGCAATAATTTGTCGTAAGTTGTTCAAAATAGAGAGAATTACTGATACGAAAATGACTGTAAAAAAAATATACCCAAGTGGAACAGTTTTCTGAAATCTTTTCGTTTGATTGCCAAAAATTGCCATAGGCAAACGAAAACGGCAACAGTTAGTGATGCAACGAAAAGCATTATGAGGTAAGCGATCGGGTTCCATTTACGTTCTAACCATTCGTCCTCGTAAAATTCTATGAATAAAACTGTTTATTCTCTAGCTTACAGTAATATAGGATTGTGAAAAATTGGTGTAAATCTGTTGGAAATTGCTTTCAATTATAAAAGATAGATTCTAATCTATTATAGTATTTTCATTAACTTTCTATCAACTATAATGAGACGTTATAAGGGTGCTCTTGTATACCAAATGATGCTGAGTTGATCCTCAAGTTGGAGTACCTCAGGAGATCCCCTCAGGAGATCGTGATATTTACGTTCTGCGATTAATTCAGCATTATTAGGTTTAAGACTGATTCTAATAGTTGTAAGCCCTCTTAAATTAACCATTTGCTCGCTAATTTCCTTTAGTATCTCATCGACAAGTTTAAGTGGTAAAACGATAAACGAGATCAAATATGAATTTAGTTTTCCAGGAATGCCGATAGTTTTAGAGTCATCTCGACCTCTTTATAACGTTTCTCTATAGAATCCGTTATGTGGCCCTCAGTGTTGTTGTCCAGCTATCACTTAAAAACTAAATTACCATAAATATTAAGAATATTCATATTAAATCCTCGTCCGCAAAGTTTATTTTTTTTTTGCATTCCAAGTCGTTGATACTTATCTAGAATATTTATGTGGCTTGCCTTAGGTACATAAGAGACTCACCAGGCTTGTTTGGTAGTACTCTGTAAGGTGGAGGAGTAATTCTCAAATTACAGTAGTCACCCTCATAGCAGCATGCGATGCTTTTAGGAGTTCGATGTGGAGAACGAAACGAATTACACTGTAACGCATAATTGTAATTTTTCATGAAAGGAGTAAAGTACTTCGACAAATGAAAGCTTCATTAGTGTTTGTTATTTTTGTCGTGTTTTCATTCAATTATAAACAACAATACGGCTATTTGAATTACCGTCTACACCGTCGAACAGCACTTTAGTGAGCTCAGAAAAAAAAAATTTACCGTTAAATGTGAAGCGGAGCTGCCTTTTTCCAGGCTTGCACATCCGTATTGATGTACTGTTTCCATACGACGCAATTCCACATTATAAACCTGAACAATATTTTACAAACGACATTTTTATTCAATATGAAAAAAGCGCCCAACTTTTGTAAGAAATCTGTTATCATATGTTATACGTTCTATTCCTCGTACGGCTATTCGACGATAATGGTCGACATTAAGCAAATTGGAAATTGTATTTGAATTCGCAAAAATAATGACGAGTGATAGTCACTAGAGAATGTTACGACTCTTCTCTTTAACCTAATTTACCTCAGAAGTGAACGAAACTAAATGATCCTATGAAAAAAACGCTTATGTTCGTCTTCTAGACACTGATTCGACGAAGTAAGAAGAAATGCCTCACAAGAACTCATTATCCAGAGCGTAAGACATGATTATTGCTTCAACAGATGAAAAAAAAAGCATCGAAAAACATTTCACAGTAGAGAAATCATCTAAAACAACCGTAAAGAGTATGGTAGATATCACCGTCTAAGAAAAACAACAACTCATGATAAGCAGATTTCAAGAAAGGCTTATGGGACGGAGTGCAAAAACTCGATAGAGCATAGGAATCGCTGTCGATTTGTCTTCCATGTTATGCAACGTGTTCTCTAACGTCGACTCGCTAAGTTTCAACAAGGGAAACACAAAACAGTTAATTTCAAAATTGACTCATCTACAACGATCTGATGATGGTGGAAGTTTCCACCTCTTCTGTGAACTCATTTCATATAACTGATTGAAAACTTCGTCACAACTTCAATTTTGATATTGAGTAAGAAGAAATTTGATCAATGTACTGAGATCCATTTGGCAACGATCCAAATATCCTGAGCGCTTCAATAAGTACAAAAACAGCTTTTGTCAAATCACCACATTTATAATAAATTACTGAGGTAAATCAATGGACAAATTAAACAAAATTTTTTCTTCTGGTATTTAGTATTACGTTATTCTATTCGATATCAGAATGCTTAATCATTATTATTCCTAGAATTATTCCTTTATCATTTACCTCATCGTCTTTTTTTCTTTACTAAAATATTGATTTTTGAGTTATCCAGGCTTTACATCTAATCATCAACCTAACACAAATCTTCCAAAAAAAAAAATTAATCGCAAAAAAAAGCATTATAAATAAAATTAAATTGAAAACCTCTTTGATGAAATGAAAACAAGCTGCATAGTTATGTTTTATACACGTGTTGTTTGAATCGCAAATATCTCCCTCATAGTTGCAAAAGCAAAGATTTCTTCTCAGATTCTGATCATCAAAATCTCTAAAATGATATAAATCATCGTCTACAAATCGTTGATGAACACCTAACGTCTCTTGAATGAATGATATGATGATGTTTGTTATTGATTAAAATCAAGAAACTGTTTTAAGGTGACTGAACGGATAAAAAATGAGCAGCTGTTGTACAAACAGTTTGTCTTCTCGAATCGTTCAGCGTTTCGATTAAAATCATATTGAGAATGTTTCATAGTATTTTCATTTATTTTCTATCAATCATGATAGATCACAATGGTGTTGTTATATTTCTAGTGGTGCTGAAATGATCACAAAACACGAAGCCTCAGTCGGGACTCAATCCCGCAATAATAGGCATACATGTTGAATCATTCTTTGATTTGCTTTCGTTTTTGATATAATGTTTTTGGAACGCTATCTGCAACGAGTTTCAATAAAAACAAAGCAGTAAGGTTCTATGTGACGAAGAACAAGCGATAAGAAAAGCACTAGCCCCGAAAGAAGTTCATGATAAGGATTGCCAACTGCTTCTTCTGGAATTGATAGATCCAAGGAATCCGCTACGTCAGACGAGTACGCGGAAGCCACAATGAACAGCAGTAGAAGAATTTGCATCAGCTAAGTGACATGGTGCAGCCCTAGAAAAATATTTATGTAACTGTTTTTGTTTGAAAAAGAAGCAAATAAAGAGAAACGAAAGGTTGTGAATGATACTAATACAAAGAAGACTGGTAGTTTCTCAGACTGGTAGATCAAATTCTCATTATTATCAGTGGTTTGGCCAAAATTCTCATAAAATTATTGCAGAATAATAGAATAACAATGAGAAATAGTGGAAAAAAACAGCATTATTTTCAGTGACTGGTAGAAAAAAGCACAAGAAAATGCTGTCCATTTATTTCAAAAATGATGATAAAAACAATTGAAACTATTAAAACCTGAGCTACAACATTTCATTTAATGATAACATATTTTCACGTTCAATAGACAGATAATATCTTAGAAGTGTAAGCAAATGAAAGCATCAAAATCATACGAATGAGGTTTTCCTCATAGAGTCTCTAAGGCGATGAGTACAATAACCAAACCGTATTATTTGACTTCTATGCATTTGGCTGTCTGTTTGAGTGACTGCGATATGATTAACTCCGCTAACTCCTTAAGAGGTATTGTAAAACATGATTGTTTCATTGGTAATCAATATTTCTCTCATATGATAAAGAAATGGTTGATGTCATGACGAATATTGGTAAAAACGTGAAGGAACGCAAGTACTGTCTATTTTCATGAATTCGAACAATACAAGTTTACAATAAATTCACTTTTATGTCATAAAATCACTGCTGTCCTGAAGTAGTCGCTTGGTGTTGGCGCCAGATTGGTGATCGTCTGGGCGGAGACACCACAGATGAGAACAAGTCGTCAACCGTTAACTGCCTTTGTGTTGACACACAGCGAATGAGACACGACCGATAACGTAACAAAAATCGATTACTAGCTAACTTAATTCGGTTAAGCAATTACTTGTCTTTAAGAAAAACTAATAAGTGCGAATTTTAGGTTCATTTGAGTTCCATTTGTAATCGTCGGATTGATGATAACTCAGAAAGCAACCTCGTAATACTTCAAAAATAAAGCTTTTTACAGTTCTTATTATGATAAAAACATTCTAAAAACCGCCCGTAGATTTAGGAAGTTTGTTTTATTGAGTAAAATGATTATGTAAATCATATCAACAATAAATTTATAACATCGTATCTTTTCAATTGGTCAATAACTACCACAAACTGTCTTGAATTGTATTTTGAAAAAAAAACCATTTGTTAACTCAGAAAGTTTTCGATTATCTCATGATTTCCTTTGTTCTCTCGTTCTATTCAGTTTTTTTTTATTTGAAAAATGAGTTTTTGTCAAGAAACTGTAGTATATGCACTAGTGACTGTGCTTTTCAAATATTACTCCGAGACCAGTGCAAGAAAGGTGACCGTGAAGATTAGCACTGCGCTTAGTCGAAGCACTTATACCGATAGAACGCTGAGCTCTGGGTTCCAGAGCTATGACGAACGTGATACAATCTGTGAAAGTCAGCCTCACTCTGTTTAGTCACCATAGAAGAGGACGCATGCGCCACGATCTGAATGTTCATCCTATGCTATCATTAGTGATTTGGAGCAGACATATGAATGCGTCATCGCTAATCATCAAAGCAAAATGACTTCCTCAAACTGATGTTTCAATAGCTAATGGATTGTCTTCCACAATCGCGCTGTCAACGTAACCTCTACATAAGGCTTCTGCTAAGACCACACTGACAGTGCCTATCCAAATCGATTAAAACTCAAGTCCTGATTCTACCACAAGAACAATACGAAACTTTCCCAGTGCAGCTACCTAGCCACAGAAATCAATCACCTCAATCAAAACCTATGTTTCATGTTCGAGAAATTATGCTCTTAATTTTTTTTGGAAATGCATGCTGACACCTTACTCGACGGGGTCAATTCATTTGTTCAATATGAGATAACCTTTCAAGTCACCATAGCCATATATGGGAAAGAAAAAAGTTAAAACTCAAAACAAGTATTAGCTCAATGGTAAAGTTCTTTAAACTCAACTCGACAGCATTTGTTGATGAATGGGTTTCAATTCAAATTCTATTTAAAAGCGGCTTCTTTAATTTTTTAGGTAGCAGGAACCATGGAGGCTTACTCGCTTGTTGTTATCAGTTCTAAAACGGCACCTACTATTGGACCTTAATGATTGAAGGCATTAATCGTCATCATTATATCCTATCACATACGAGTACGAGTCCCGCCTGAGGTTCCGAGTTTTGCCGCCATCTCAGAAAAACTATGAAAACTCATTTCATTCTATTGATATACTCAAGAAACTACTTATAATATGAAGCGTTCTTTAACAACTTCATTACAATTCATCTACTCATTCCTCAAGACTTTTTGGTTCCAAATGATCCTTTCAATGATTCCTTTAGTTTCTATCAACTACGATATAATGGTATGATCTTGATGTCGATTGCTGGTTGACCATAAATACCAGAAAATCAGGCGTAACTGAAAACCTCGTTCTTTTCTGGTGGGGTGTGCTTCCCCACGAATTAGGGTATCAGCTTAGATGCGTGCAATGGCGATGTCTCATGACGAACGTTTCATCCCTGAAGAATTGATGAAGCTTCGAATGATCACGAAAAAATGTATCATGTAGTTCGGTGGCGGTGGAATTCATTATAATCTAGCACAATGAACATTATTCTTATACTTATTGTTTGCTGAGAATCCAAAATCGAAATAGAGGGAGGTCAGTATGACGTTTTGGATCTAATGCTTAAAACCTGAGTGTCTTTTGGAGAAATGAAATACTCTTACAATATTACTACCCATCAGAAATACTCCATTAAAGAACGAAACATCGCTACGCATTTTAATTAATGATTATAAGCGCATAATTTTCAGCAAAAACAGAAACTGTGAACTGTAATTGAACTGTGTCCATATTGAAAAAAACCGTGAGATAAGTTCATCTATAAAATGGCACGCATACCGCGGTGAGAAGTGATTTCGAAAGATAAGGCAATGCGTTAAGTGGGTGCTCAATCAATGAAAACCTCTGAAAATGCCCAATCAATCAATAGTATCCATTCCAGTACATTTTTTAGTCTGTTTTATAATTCGAGATCAACTTCAAGAAGGTGGTTCATCGCTGTCCTTCGCGGACAATAACGTAAAAGTAATAATTGAGTGTGACCCGACCACAATCATGTAAAATGATGCTGAAGAAGAAACGTCGACATCAATCGTAAAATAATTGGTCCATTAAAAAAGACTTTAACAGCAAAGACGATCAACAAATGGGATTCAGAAACTACTGTTACATTGAACTTTAAAACACAGCAAACAACTGACTTCTCAACTATAACGTAAGTATATTAAAAAATGTTTATTTTGTTAGTAAAGCAATAAACAAAGTACTATGATGTAGAAAACAAAAACCCGCACCACTTTTCCGAAGTATTCCACAAGAATCCTTTTTACAATAAGGATCTACTAAAGTAGAATACCATATAAATTATCGTAATGCCGGACAATGCGTTCTCTGGCCACTCTAGCCTGTTCCGGCCCGTCTATTTGTCCGATTGGTTTCAGAGAAACTAACGATTCAGTGGCTGCTGGATATCGTTCCACGTACGCACTCACATCTTCTTTCCATGCCACGAGATTATGCAGAACCTTGAATAAATAGTACCTCAAAAAATATAATGACTGCTATAAGAAGAAATCTCTATTAGTGGAGAATCCCTTACATTTCTAACACGTTACTGTCTTCTTTCGGTTGCTCATAGCACAGATTTACAGAATTAGGAGAGTAATCTATTGCAAGAACAAATTAACACTATCTCTTTACTAATTTACTCCCTACGTCGAGGTTCACTCATTTTTAAATAATGTTTTACATGCATTTAATGTTAAGGCTTCCTCAACATCGTATTGGTTTATTATGTCCATTAATATCGTCATTTGATCATTTTTTCTGACGATGCTTAATCATATCTATTCACCTCTTCTACTATCAATTTGTACACAATACTTCATTATATAGATGAAGTATTGTGTATATAGATTGCGTATATATCTTGAAGTGTTACTTCGCTGTTGTTGTCATGCTGACATAGGATCCAATTGCCCAAGTTTGAGGTACAAGCCGCAAAAAACGAAGATGCAGGTAGGTAAGTGGTGTGCTAAATTCAATAACTACTTCTACTTGACTTCATAATGCATATGAAGTGTGACTTCACCGCAATGTACCCATATAAGAATGTTAAGGACTTGCATCAGTCAAGTGATCAGGTTGTCTCTGTAATTTGAAACTGATTCAATCCAACTTCTTGTTCTTCGCACTGCTAATTTTTCATAAAGTGGGTCTCCATTATAAGTAGTGCGCAAATTGATCCGTTTACTCTCTTCATTGATTTCATTAAGCACCTTCAGTGCCTCAAAGTACTAACTGAAATAAAGTCAATGGCGAAATGAAGATTTTGGTTGAAAATAACCATTAATACATGTAATAACTTCATATTTTTTTGAAATACTTCCATGACTCAACCTAGTGATTTTAAAAGGTCTACGGTCAAGTTTTATTCGTTTTTGGGACAAAGCAAACAACAAATTTTAATTTGTAACAATAAACTTTATTCTCTCAGATAATTTACATCCCGAACGTGGCTGGGAGGTGTTCCTAGGTTTTTTATCTTGATATGGAAATCTAGTCAATAGTCAACCTATCAAGATTTGTCACTGTCTTGATAAAATTAAGTCACAAGGACGTATATTTCTTTGGTAAATGAAGGCCGGTGACCGCCTGTGGTCAAGGCCCTGAAAGTCCCTGAGCAAGGCTATCTGAGCAATCAAAGGAACTAAAGCTATACAGGCTAAACTTCAACCTCAGGACCCTTGAAGCTACAAAACGCATTATATTCCACGTAATAGCTTTACAGGAGGCCAGAAAAACTAACATAAGATAATTCAGCAAAGGGACACTCATGATTCCAGTAGAGAAGGTCTCTCACGAAAAGTCGGTGGCAATCGCTCTGTTGTACATCTATCCATTGTCCATCACGTCTGTTCTTATGAGATCCTATGTCTTTGTTTAGCAACACTTTGTCTTCAATCACGACGAATACTCTTTCGAGTAATCTCCACTTTATCATTCAAATTATACACAGTCTACCATAAATTTAATATCAAGTCTTCAAATTTTAATAGTTAATCATATTTTTCAATATTCATTTCAATTTAATAGCTCTCGATAGTCTTCGAGTGACTCCTTAATCCTTGATCCATGTTGTAGATCCTTGATTGTAGAATGGTAGCGTACCGATTATTAAATAAAGTGCTTGCATTACCTGAGAGTCCAAGATGCGGCCGTCCAGGCGAGTGTGCTGCACTGGTCATCATTGACCTACGTGCTTCCCACGGAAATGCAATGGAAATGTAAATTGCTCTACTGATTCTTGAATGGAAGTTGTAATGTATAGTATTATTTGTTCTGGAAGTGGCTCAGTGGTGGAGGTGCCGCAGTGACACGCCGGCCCAAATCAGTTCGCGGCCGCCCCCCAGGCGTACTAAGCCCGGGGTAGGTGAATTGGTACCAGAGGAATCTGGCTAAGATAACTGGCACTGACTTGGTGAAGAGTGGTCAACCCAATACATGCATAGCCCAGGCGCGCATCCCCCTGTGGTCCCTGTTCGGTCGCCGCCTGCCGGGGA
>KN716160.1:338901-362956 GCA_000816705.1 Dictyocaulus viviparus | reverse complement strand
ATATCACGTTGAACATGAATGCGTTGGCGCATCCCGCCACAAGGGATTGATCAACGCCAACAATTTTCTTATCTTATTATTTATTTGATAACGATTTACTTATACGATCTTTAAGAAAAATGGATGATACAACAAATAAAGATGATAGGCCCTTAAACATACCAGCAAAGATGTAACAAGTCTCGTTCCTCGTACTGGTTCAAGTTGTAATGGCTTCTGAAGTACGGCAAATCGTCTTTGCAAAATATCAAATGTGGTGTCGATCACTCGGCGAGCACTTAACACATCAATTCGTTTTTTCGTATTGCGCTTGTTAAAAAAAAAACAGATTCACCGTCCATGTTTTGTATTAAAACGTCGTTTACTTCCTGAGTCAGCTGTGTTTCCCGGAAACGGTTCGATGTAACGAAAATCTTGTCCAAATCCATCGTCTGTCAGGATATGATACTGAACAGGGCCAACATCTCCGAGATCACATGTTTCCGGAAAAATTTCGTCACATTCATCAAAAAATGTCTGCAATCAACTTGCTGGTACAAAGGAAGAAATCTTGGCAAATGCCCAGTTTTAGCATGCTTACTCGAATGTTGGAATTTTGAAAAACGCTTGCATCACCCAGATGTCCAGGAGTTCCAACATCAAAAATCAAAAATCGATGATACACGTCACAAACAGCCATGAGAATAATTGATTGAAAATTTTTATAATTCAAAAAAGCTTCTATTCCACCGTTTGGCTTCTGAAATCATGAGGAAATTAATGACTCTCCTGCATTTAAATTACGCATAAATAAAACATTTCGTGAGAAATTATCTGTGGAAAAAAAAATAGAAAAATTGTGATATTGTAAAACACAACATAACACAACACACTTAAAGATTAAAAACCAATCGATATTCAGGAGAAAAAACTATCAAGCACAGCTTCATTTTTGAGAGGATATATAGTACCGTATCCGCAATGATATTATGACTAATTCGTAGAGGTCTTCAACTTATTAAAAAATCCTAGGCCGTTTAAATTATACGAATTTTTGTTAATGTTATCAATAACGAACAGGAACATAATCATGAATGTTAGCAATGTTAAATGTTAGAATGAGGAAACTTCTTAGACCTCTGCATATGAGGAACAAATGACGTAGCCAAGCTAATCGATTCTACTAAGACATTTCGAAGAATTCTCAGCAAATTTAGTTGATTCTACATCTTTTGAGCACTTTTCAATTTAGCATTAAGTCCGGAACACATGCATCGCTAACCAACACGTTGAGAAGCCATTAATTCGAAAGCGTTTTGAATATAGCTTTTTAATTCCTCTATTCCAGCCATGCCTATTCACGTAAAACTAGTGTTCTCACCTAACGGTATTAAATTTCATGCTTACTACGTAACTTGTATTCTCATATTTTCACGTATTACTTGATACCTTAACGTATGACCCCGGAACCCAGACATTACAATAACAGGATGAACGATCACTGAGAGCAGTACAACTCGTGTGCACGAGCTATAAGTGATTGGATCTAGACGTCAAACGTAGTGCAGGAAGACCACCAGCCCAATGGTCCTACCTCTTTACAAAAGCCCTAGAAAGGGGTCCCCTCGAGCGCGATAGGGACAAATGGAAGTTTCGCTGGTACCCGTTCCACTCTATCGATTATCAAAGGGAATTCAAATGATCCAGATGATTTACAATCGTAATGAAACTGCGTAACTTCTTCAATGGTTTTCTAACATTTACTATTTCTTATTATTACATATGTTTTTGTTTTAAGTGTCACTTTGATAGGAGGAATATGAATGAATGAGAAGAATAGATTTTAAATAGACGAACAGATGAGCGAATAAAATAAGTTCGGAGTATTTTCGTTAAAAAAAATAGTATGAAGAGAAGATTGGGAGATATTGCAAATTTAGATCAAATAAGACAACGCAGCAGCATCAGCAAATTTACACAGAATATTTTCTTAGAAACTGAACAAGTACCGGAGACAACCTTAATGGCAATGTGCCTTCCGTCTAGAAAGCCGACAGCTCTAGGATAGTCGTAGAGTTCTTGTGCTTTTTCCGCTACCTCTTCAAGGTATTTTCTAGTGATTGGTGGAAATGCATTATGTGTTTCACCTAAATACATAATTATTCACTTTATTTTCACTTTGCGACTTTACTGAAGCCATATGAATATGTAGTTGGTGTAAATGCCTTTTCACTGTGTAAATAACAGTAGCCAAACCAAACGTTTGATAGGTTTCTTAAGGAATGAATTCGCATTAACGCCTATAGTCAACAGATTTGCATTAGAACTCTAATACATTCATGATAATTGATCAAATTATTCCAACAGTAAAAAATTTATATGTAAGCTTCCATGAGTGGTGAAATGCATAGTTTCCGTAATGTTTTCGAATAAGAAACAGGTAAAATTGTCTTCAAGTGAATTAGCCATTTTCCAAAATACGAAGACAAAAGTTCTAACAGTGATGAGTGACACGAGGAAACATGAAAAAATAGGAAAATAACTGAAGAAAAATTCGACTTTGTAGGAATGTACACGTACAAACCCTCAATAATGGCCTCGGTTACTTCAGAAACTATTGCAGATATTGTAGCTTTGCCGCAACTGAATTCTTCCGACAAAGTGGTGAAATTGAATCCATTACCAACAAATCTACATAAAACAAATCTTTATAGAATATCTGTTCAAATCACTATTAACGTAATTTCTCATTAGCAGTACAGCCATGATGTTCAACACACTCCAAAAATATTCAATGAATGAACAAATAGCACTTAACAGTTATGCATGGTACTTTAAAGCTTGAAGCTGCTACTACATTACAACTTATAAAGGCTATTTTGCTGAGATCTAAATTGATGCCCGATTACGAGACAAACTTTTGGGCTTCGTCTTGCAAAAAACTTTTTAAAGCAATCGACTTCTCGAAAATATATCATCCAGAGTTCAGAGTAAGCAGTTTATGCTCATGAACCTTGTTGATTGTTTGTCTTCGACTACGTAGTGTTAGCTAGCTATGACCTAGCGGTACGTATTGATATTATTTTGGTTGTCTTCATAAGCGCAGCATTTGCTCAGGCCCAAAATACTGTCTGTAGAACGAAGGCATTATCCTAATAGATCCTATTTATATATTGCAGTAAGCGTGCTATATTGAATACTTGTGGTTATATCATATCTATCCTTTCTGAACTGACTTCACCTAAACATTCGACACAAGTCGACAAATATTCTTACATGAACATTGGTAGAGGTCCACATGTATGCAGATGCAAACACCTGTCTGATCTGTTGGGTGAAATTTTTACATTGAACTGCATGTGTTTCTCGTGTCTCCTCTGAAGCTTTGATTCAGTTCCTTCCTTCAAAGAACACCTATTTCAGATGGTATATGAGCAACGCTTTACCATCGAGATTACCTCTCAGAGTCCCTCTGTTAAACCTAAAAAAGGTCCCTGTATTACTTGCGCCTGTTCATCCATCTTGTTTCTACTGTTGATTACCTAAGCATGACATCATTCGTCGTGTTCAAAAAAAAAATTCTCTCGCATCAAACTTTCATAAAATTGAGCAGTTTAGTTTAGTGACTAAAGAAAACTTTAAAAAATCCAAACCCAACAACACCAATAGTGTATGAAAACAAAGATGAGAATTATTTCACTGCAATATGGGTGTTTACTTAGTTTTGTTATTTCGGCTGGCTTTTTTCCCATAGCTTCAAGTTCAACTAATGTTAAGGGAAACCATACGACAGTAAATTAAAACGCGTCGATGGACAGAAGGTTCCTTGCTCAATCACTCGACTGTAAACTGCCCCAATTATGAGTGACATAATGCTGTCATGACTTAGATAACGCAAGCTGCAAGTAAGGAAGAACAATTCTAATGCATAGATTGACCTGTTCAGCAAAAATCAATAATGGATATTGATGACATCGTTGATATAAAGTCATGGATGATATAAATTTTTTGAATCTTAAACGTTCTACACATCGATCGAAGCTGCATAGCATTACGTACCACGTTGTTTTATGAATTTATTCTATTGCTACTGGATCGAAAATTCCGTAATACAAAATTACGTCGACCGCACTGAATCAAAAACCAAAGTTATCAAAGTATCCATTATGTTTAAACAAAACTTAAACAACGTTTTAATTAAATCGCTTTACCAAAATTCACTCAATATTTCTATATGACTGAAAGAACTTCAATAATAGAAAGTAAATGAAGCGATGCAATTACTTTTTCTCTGAACATCATCGAAACATGGCTCTCACTTTAATTCATTACTGTTTCAAATTTACCTTAGATAGATGACCATGCGCTGTCGCGCGCCGATTGGTGCTGCATGAGTCGATGCATGATGTAGACGTTCACCTAGACGTCGGAATAACTCTTCAAACTCTTCAGGCATCAATCGCGTGTATTGTAAGAAAGCTTCCGGTGTTAATGATGAGAGGTATTTGTCAAAATCACGAAAACGTGTCTCTAGAAACGGCACATGTTCTGGACGAACATATGTGCGACGCTTTCTTCGGGACTCGTGCAAGTACTCAAGTACGTCGGCCATCATGTCAATACAATCAAGCATCGCCAACACTTCCCTTGGATTGTTCACTGACATGTTTCAATGAAAGTGTGCCTATCTACCTAAAAACGCTTTGAAATAGTTATAACCATTGGTATATTTGTTAATATAACGATTGATAATGGTTTATATTAGTTGATTGAGCTTTTATTCACAAAAACGATAACGCTTATGTTTGAATTGTAAATCACTATCCGTATGGATCATAATTGTTGTCTACTAACGAGACTAATCAATAGATGAAGAATCTATATTTTTCTGAGACTACCACGATATAAAATTGTGAAATGTGTCAGTAGTAAGCTATACGATGATAAATTAAGATAGGCATTGACGTTGGTCATTCCCTTGTGGGGGGATGCGCCTATGCATTCGTGTTTAACGTGATATTGTGGAGGTGATTGAATGCGAGTCTGGTATATACAGTGACTTCAATTATCCACTCTTCACCAGGTCAGTGTTATCTTACTCAGATTTCTCTGGCATCCACTTTACCGACCCTGCGGGGATGGCGTGCTTGGTACGTCTAGGGGTGGACGCACACGGACTTGAGCCTGCTTTTAAAAACCTTGTCTTCCATTTTCCACGCGAAAAGAAGTAAAAGCCAAAAATTTAGCAAGAAGGCACGTCAATGAAGGTTTGAACGGTCCGTAGAAAGGAATTTGAAACTGCGGTGTTTGATGAAACAACATGCCTGAGTTCTCCCATGCCCTCACTACTCTAATCACTTGATACCTTGACTTTATCATTTTCAAGCCGTGTCCACTAAGAGCAAAATCTGCTCCACCAATTCGTAGTTGATAGTTGATGATCACATACCTGCACGCAGTGGAACTTCTTCACTACAAGCTTTATGGTTAAATAAAATAGCTCCACAACTTTCACCACAAATCTCATTGAATGTATTCTTCCTATTGTGGTACATACGTTTAAGCAACCATGAACGATTTCAAAAACAACACGTAGTCAAAATCAGTTGCGCTACAAAACAATAAACAATACCAGAAGAGTAAAAGGCACCCACGTTCGATAGTTCAATTCTATTCGAAATTTCCTTTGTACTTTAATTAGTACAAAAATGATTTCTAGAAGGAATAATTATTGTAAAAACATGTTACCTCTTAAATATGATAAGTAATGGATTGAAGTATTAAAAAAACTAACGTTAAACAAAGCTTCGTGATGGTAGTCGGCAGCAAATCAGCCGGTCTAGCGATCGATAGGCGACGAGCGACACGGACTGGTCAGACTCTACCCACTGGTATGAGCGCGTGTTCCTGTTGAATCGATCGTATGTGCCGTTGTAGGTGCAGGGTCACTGCTGCATCATTAAGAACACGGCAAGTATAAACACAACTTCATTAAGCATATTCTATTTCGACCGAATATTTATATATATATCAAACTTCAAGAAGAATTATTGGGTTATCCCATAACTTCCGTGAGGCTTTTGTTGTATTTAGCTTTTTCTATTTCTTAAAGAAGTTGTTGTCAAAAGGCTGTGGATTTTGGACGATTCCTGTAGGTTTATGCAGTGAGGTATGATACATATGCAAGTTGCCGATTGACTAAACGAAAATGAAAATTTATTAGTGCGTATACATTGGACTATGCCTCAAAATTTAAATTGCATGTAGTGCAGAGAAGACTGCAGAAAAAGCTAACACTGTGTGGTTCAAACTGTGCTACCCTAAAATTGAACTGGTTTACGAAAATGAAATGATCTGTAGGTTAACCTTACCCGTACGTTAACAGTGTAGAAGACGACCGCACAACAACTTTGCAGTGTTTTCGTGTGTTAGTATGAGTGATTTGAAGCAGATTATTGAATACGGCAGTAACACCAGCCCTCGCCATCTAAACAACAAATTGCTGCTTTAAAGTGATGTCTAGATGGAAACCCTATGCATCGACACCACGATCGTGCTACATGCGTTATGATACTTGAAAGCATTCTGGTGCGATCGTACATGGAAGACTTTCTTAATTTGATCATCACTGAATATAAGTCCTGAGTCTATACCAGTTGGCTGCTCGAAGGTGATGACCTATCAGCTCAACCATAGCAGAAGTTTCATGTTTAAAAGCTTTCCTTCCTGTTTTCTTTTATAAACATGCTATTTCGAAAAGTGTTAAACAACAAGCAGTCATTCAATGACGACGATTACGCAAAATAACCACAGAAGCTGGACGTAGCAGTGTCAGAGAGACGTCTGAAGCAGCTATGTCGTACATCTCCATAACAACGATCGACCTTGCATTTCTATGTCGTACACCACATTTTTGTAAAATTGTTCTGAAGCACCTACCATACCTACCATACAATTTTGACTACATTGGATTACCATCCATTCAAGTCTCTAAAGACGCGTCTGCAGCAGAGAAAATTCAAGGAATACAATCAGCTTAAGAGTGACCATACTGACCTGTTTGATGGTTACTCTCATTCCATTTGGAGTTCGGAGTCAAAAATTGCCGTGCAAATCATTGCATGCTTATTTACTTATCAAATTACACTCTTATACACTCTGTCATATCACATGTAATCTCAAGCCATTCCTCTCAGCGACTCATAATTAGTTTCATGGAATCTATCCGGAATGCCAAAATAATTTTTCGCGCTGCGATCTGTTCATGCTAAAGCATGGCGACTTCTACTTCGAAATCTTCCCGTTATGTATCTGTGATCTATACACACTAAGTGGAGTATTTGACCTTGATTTATTTTTTTTTTACTAGGTGCTCTTTTATGGGAATACAGTATGAGGGACCCTATCCGTTTCGCTAATATAATCTCCCTATATAGCCTATATAATATATAACGTCCATAGTTGTGCTGAGATGGCAACAAGCCGCAATAAGTGAAGCATTGAGTGGTCGCAGATCAAGGGACTCGGTGGTGTAATGGAAAGCACGGCAGATCGGATATCTGTAAGTGCGGGTACGAGTCCCGCCTGAGGTTCCGAGTTTTGAGGCCATCTCAGCACAACTATGGACATTATAATATCACTGCAAAAATGCAATTAAATAAAAATTACGAATAATATATAACGCTTTGGAATAGATCAGGTAAATTGTGCCTGAGCTTATAAGATGGGCTTCTCTACCATAAGGACATATTAGGCAATTATTAGTTTAGCAGAAACGGTCATATAAGTGGTTGCGGACTAACTTGCGCTTTAGATTGCTCTGTAAGATTTCAATTGATCTGACCAATTCATCTACACCTGCCCTTTTTATACAACGTTTTATAACTATAATTATTCCAATTTAAAAGAAACGGCAAGATAAATGGGACCAGATGTTCATTCAAATTTTAGTTTTGGGACATTTCATTTTCTCAGAAACTACTGATTTAAATTCGTAGCTATTAGGAATATCTATCCAGTGCTACGAATTTTAGAAAAAATCTAGATTTTTGGTGGAAAATAGTGTGTTATCGTCCGCAAAACGAAGGTTTTATAGAAATTTCCCATCGATGTGAATGCCTGTTTTGTCCCAATTCAACGAATTCATTATTCATTGCAAGGTGGCAGTGAACAACCTTGGCGAAATCGTATCCCCTTGTCAAACTCCTTTTCCAATGGGGAGGGTAACGGTCCGACCAAAAAGCTGCGTCTTTGCTGTGCGATTCTGATAACAGTCGTTGAGAATTTTCACGTAAGACCGTTCTACTCCTTGATAGACAAGCGCTGACAGCAGAGCTTCCGTCAGGAGGGTTTTCTCGACAGACCACTAGAGCACTTGCTGTGGATGTGATTCATACAGCAGAATCCTTTGCAAAATCTTGCTTGTTGTACAGGTTGAGCCTCATTCAATGTTGTTGTCATGCGGAACAAGATAAATTTTATGAAGAGCTTGCAAAGTGCACTTAACAGGCAAATCAGACGGTAGTTCGGGATATCCTTTCAATCTCCTTTCTTGCGTAGAAGAAACGTGAGCTAGTTTCGCCACCGATCTAGGACCATTTAATTCTGAAGGTATCTTGTTGTGTGGCGTGCGAAAAGTGTATTTAGCATGTGACCACCTGCACGAATAAATTTAGCATTACAATCATATCCGGCTAAGGAGTTGTGTCAGTTTTCATGCCTTTTATCGTAGCACTAGCCTTAAAAAAAGGAATTCGATGTGGTTTGCATGCGAAGGGTATTTTAGAATCTGCCAATGAAATCTTCAAACGAAAAAGGTTGGTGCAGAGGTTTTCCGTTATCAGTCCCATATCATGGCAGAAAGTAGTCGGAATTCCGTCTTCGTTAAGCAAAACTGGCAGAGGAATGCGATGATCACGACGGTCCCAACGGCACTTCTTTAGACTAGTTCGTCTTTGAGCTGCTTCCGATAGTCTTTCTCGTTTGCACCGTTTCAACTCTTCTTACAACCATCTCCTACAGTTGGTATTGATTGCGATCCGAGTGAGACGGGTGTTAGTTGAATCTAGCATCAGTCTTCTCCTAGTTTTAAGCGTTTTCTTAGTTGTTACAAAAAGCATTGAGATCCTGTCAGTTGGAGCACAAGTTTATTCAACAAATTCCTGCAGTCCATTGACAGCCAACTCATTCTGTCAAGTCTTTCGTCCTCTCAGTCATGTATGAAAGAATTTTCGTTGAGGACATTTCCATCGTAAACCACTTCTTTCCAGTGATCCAGTGCCGAAGGTTGGTACTACCGAAGAATCAAAAAAACACTATTCTCTGGTATTGAGACTAGCGCTGATCTCGCGTGGGCTGTTCCGTTTAGCGACTTCCATGTTTAATGGCGGTGTTTTTTCTTAACAAAGAATTAGTTTACATAATAGGTGTGCTGTGCACAAGAGTGTCGCAAGACATTTTACGTTTTTATTCCGATCTTGTAATCTATTCTTTCCGACCCTATAGTGTTTTCGTTCATCGTTCCATTCTTACATTGAAGCCTTCGGCAACAAATTTGTAAATGTATTTTTAATTTTGGATAAATTTTCCAACTCATTGTAAGATGCATCTATTTCGTGCTCATCTGTTTAACCAGTTGGTGAATTGCAATTGAAGATACTGACTCTCAAATAACGTTGTGATTGGAGACGAAGTATGGCTAAACGAGGAAATAGGATCTCATATCAACACCAACCTTTCATGTGGAGACCTCTCATGGCTCGTTAGATTCACTTTCGAGCTCTCGTTTGGCTCAAGACTAAGTGTCCCTTCGTTGAGCTATCTTATGGTAGTTTTTTTGACCTCCTGTAAAGCTATTACGTGGAAAATGATGCGTTTTGTAGCTTCCAGAAAAGCATGGGAATCGGCTTCCGATGAGATTGTTGTGCCATTGCATGTACAAAGTAGTAAGCTTACCTCATGGCGTGTCGTGGACGTGCTCGTTAGATTCATTTTCGAGCTCTCGTTTGGCTCAAGATTAAACCGTGTCTCACCAGCTGTTTTTCCGCCCAACGCCAAAGACAGCATAACACAGCGCGTAGGGTACTGCGCCGAAGTTTTGCTGGTGTATCTTTAGTTTCCTGGATTCCTGGAATATTTCGGTTCCGGCGTTCTTATGGTCTTCACCACAGGCAGTCATCGACCTTTATGGATCAGCGGAATGTGCTTCCTTGTGACTTTATTCCATCAACACTGTGGTGATACTTGATAGGCTTACTTTTGGTTAGTGTTCCATACAAAAATAGAAAACGTAAGAACATCTCCCAGCCAAAATCATATAAGAGACTCCTTGTCAATCTTTAATAATAACTTTCTAAGCAGGACTCGTTCACAACAGGATGCAAGGAAGGCCTTCGATTCCAATTTTCTTGCCATCTTTTTCTGTTGCCTGAGAGAATGAACTCAGGTAGTCACTCATTATGAAACTGTAAATTTACCTTTGATCTCGCTTACCTCGTTTCGCACTTCAACTCCCTCGTTCTCATGCAATTCATATAAAAATATATTTAGAGAAATCAATATTTCCGCAAATATATCTATTCTAAGTTTTGATCGTTGGTTGCCAAGCGCTCAAAATACTATAAGAATCGAGTGTGTAGATTTAGTTACCGGCAAATGATTTACAGGAATATGCTAAATTTGCTTCAGTCACTCAATTATGAGCGCCACCAAGCCTCTCCAGTTACGCATCTCACTATAACTGGTTAGAACTACTATAATTTATATAGAAGAATAATAAAAATTGACTAGCATAAATACTGGATAGTTAAGCTTGAAATGAAAATATGAAGCAAGAATGGAAAACACCTTACAGGATCCCACCTTTTCAGTCATCAATTTTTTGAATACGATCGCAGTTACAGATGGAAGACTTCTACGTTAAAGTTCATAATTATATTCTTACGATCAGAAATTGACATCCCTTCAGCACCCAAGTGTTTCTCGAGTTCAGTGTCTGTTTGTGCGAAAATCCGATTCCTTTGCCTGATGAAGCTAAATCGCTTAATCCCTTAAGCCGGAACATCACAAAGCATTCTCTTTACCAATATGAAAATGCTCGAAAAAAAAAGAGTGGTGCATCAAGATACTTTACTAAAATGATGATAGATACTTGTTGTAGTTATTGTTACACTTATTGTAGGCAGTTAAAAAACGATCTACTTTAAAAATTTGCCGTGCAAATCTATTCCATCACATTTGGACCTTATCAAACTATTTGAGAAGGAATCTTCAGCTTATAAGATAAGATAGACCGTGGTGTCGATCAATTAATGTTACGGGATTGGTATACAATATGATATTGCGGATGTGGTTGAATGCAAGTCACCGCCGACTCTTTTAGAGCTTTAGACTACAAAAATTATGAGATTCTTGCAGCCCATGAACATCAAAACTTCACCTTCACAACATTAGTAGATCTACTCGAGGTTGGTGAACATTGTTTTATTGAAAATACAATACAACACAGAAACAGGCTAACGTTTCAGCAGAATCGCCTTCATCAGAGCCTAAAAAGTCTACATCAATTGAGTGATCCATTCAATCGATAACCTTGCAAAAGAAACCCTTTGACTAAAGGTTTTAACAACCAGTCAATGCTTGTTAAGTTCAGTCTGCACATTATTCATGGAGATCATTCTTTTGCGCATATCAAAGGTAGGACGCAAAACCAGTATAACGAGCAGAATTCAGATAAGTATTTTGCTGAGTGGCCACATCCAAATCCTCCCAACGATTATCGGAATCTATCAGAACTGCTATATACCCGTTTTCTTAGGCTACATTGACTACAAAAATGCTTTCGAAAGCTTAAAAATGAATGTAATTCCACCAATGCTCGTTGACCAAGCGGTGGATTTTTTTTCGCACACGAGCACTTGATAAGAGTTAGCAGAACCGTAACACAAAAATACGGCTTATCAATCTGTCTCTTAGCAAACGCGTAAAAAAAAGGCGAGGTGATGCTATATCGTAATGGATGTTCACTGTCACACTGCAGTGAATTTTGGCTTAACTCAATTAGGACGAGAGTAACGTAGACCATATGAATCCGTGTACAGAGTTTATAAGTTCGAAGTAGGTCTTGATTATTTCGTATGCTCAAAGAAGCTTCGTAGATGACGATTTTGACGAAACCAATAATACTTGTGATTTGAGGTACGTAAGAGGAGTGAAGCGACTATGCTGTGTCAATGTTCTGCTTCTGCTCTACACCGATATTCATGTTTCGAATTATACTGATAACATGATACTAACATGACACTTCTTCACGCGGACGTTCACACATTGAGCATCGATGTCATTTTTCATGTGAATCATTATAAATTACTTATTGATGTAGTCATTATGTTTGCGCTTGGGAATCTCAAAATTCATAATACGAAAGATTTTAGGATTACATAGTAAATTTTAATAAAATCAAATTTAGACTTATTGGGACAGAATGAGTATATTAGGACGTCAGTGAAAACATTGGCAGATATTGATTTGCTGTACGTGTGCGTTTCTTCACTGCTCTGATGTTTATACTTCTCAATCAGCTAATCTCACAGAATTATTCAAATGTTAACCCTTTTTCACGATCACTAACTCACGTTCTCCTGGGATAATTCACCGTTCTTTCAAAAAACCACGATTTCGCACTTCTTACTCTCATCTTGATGACGTCTGCTTTCGGACGTCTTCGTTGGTGATTGATCTTCATCGATACGTTGAAATGTAATTCGTATTTTCAAAATTGTCTTCAAAGTATTTATAAATTTCATATGAAAAACCCCAGAATGAAGTGACAATCGGTTGATAATTGCGATCAGTCATCGTTATAGAACTTTCAGGATGAAGATTTTTCATAGAATAATATACTCAATCCTGATGACTATGTATGAGGCTTTCAAAAATGGTGAGGAATTTCATCTGCGGAATGTGGGCATGAGACCACCTAAGGCTCTGAGTTTTATTCTAAATCAAAAATAAAATATGAATATCACACATTATAATTTGTTATAGTTGATAAAGCATATGATTCATTCTCTACATGTTGTAAATGTGTAAATGTAAAACGTTTTTTAAAAATCTAGTCAATTCATTTAGACATTATTGGCTAGTGCACAGATGGAAACGAAATTCCATTATATCAAAAAGTTGAATGGAAAAAGTACCTAAAAATAAAGCATAAGATAATGCAGCTTCAATATGATAGTTGAATGCATCTTTTCGATGCTCAAGCTCAAGCTTAAGCCAAGCTTAGAGCTTGTACGATCTGAATGTTTGTGAGAAACAATCACAATAGAAACATTATCATTTTGATTTTCTGACGAATAGACTGAAGGCGTGGTGCTGTGGTCCATTATCTTCGTTTGTTTTTCTCACCTTATCAAACGCCTAAAGAAGGCCGTGAACGTCAACTGTGTGGCAACTGCCATGACCAAAAAGGGAACTGCTCATTCAGTCATCAGTGTACGTTGAAGATTTTTATACATATTTGATGTTTAAATTATAGATGTAGGTAGATTTGAAATAAAAATTCAAAATACTTTTTGAAAATTAAAAGACCTTGGGGAATTGTATTTTGTTGAAACACTTACTAGCGATTACTAAGCTTACATCCAGCTATTGTGATTAGACTCCCATAGATTTTAAACAATCGTAAATTTCTACTGGTCTCATCATTAGGTAACTTTTTTCTGCTATTACTATCGGGATGAAGACGGAGTGATAGTTATCTCAGGGCGTACAATTGCTGATTCTGATCGCCATTCTTGGAGTCAGTATTGCTGTATTGGTTATTGTGATCAACAACAAAAATGTGAAGAACAGCTCCAAGTTTAATACAGGTAAGTCACTATTGTAGTTCATATTCAAAGCGCTTCTGACTTGAGAGCTTTGTTGTTGGTTAGCCAATAAAAGGTTCTTAATATGATCTTTATATGACTTCCATTATGTAAGGTAATGGATTTCGTCAAAACCCTTAGCGAAGTTTGACAGAAGGTAATTTATCCTGATCTTGTCAGTAGTAAAAATGAATCTAGAATTTTAATGTATGATAACTTTTTGATCCGGTAACTTCTTTTACGGTTGAATTACCATGGATCTTAAAGAGAACGGAAGCTATAAACTGGCGTAAGCATTTACACAGTTTTCGCCAACACATTTCAGCTAGATAATTGCTAAAAAATGTTAATTGTTCAATTTGCTCTTGTCAAGACAACAGTAATGAGTGATAATGAGTTCAATGAAGCCGTTAACAAAAATTTCAGTAGCTTTAGAACATGTGGAATATAGATTTACACTTTTTGGAAAAGAAAACAAACAGCACGCTAAGAGTACCTAACCATGACAATACCTGCCAATTACACAACGGATACAAGGCAGGGTTCACTTATTTCAATAAAAGATACTTTTTACTTGGTAAATGAATATTGTATGTAGCTTTAGAGTTGAATGCTCCCAGACGTGAAGCTGAATCGTGTTCAAAGAAATAGCTCATTCCAAGATTTGAGTTGAACGGGAATAAATAATACGGCGAATCCTAAAGACCTTGAGTTGAATTGACGGCAGCTTGTAAGAAGAAGGATATGAGGAGAATAAGGAAGATGAAAATGGAATTTGGTAATAATATGATTGTGAGGATTTCTTCGTACTGAACCGACATCTTTTATGCACGTTCAAGGATCCATTACTCAGAAGCTCACAACAATGCAGTCGTAGCTGGAGTAAAAACTCTTTCATTAACTGACCTTTGACTCAGAATCGGTTATGATAAAAGTGTGAATCTCCTATGGATGGAGTGATATGGCTTTATCTATGATATAAGCTCGTCTTTCAAAACAAACACTGAATCTTTGTTAATTATTACTTAGACTAATTCAATCATAGTGTGTAGATTATCGTGGAGGACTAATCAGTTTGAGGTTTATCGAATATACGACCTCATTTTTTGCTGAAATTCCTCACCATCTTCTTATTCGCACTCACTACTGCACAATATGTTGATAAAGTGATTCTCTTATTAAAGCAATCGTTATATTAATTTCCATTTAGTTCAATTCAAATCGATTATGCAAATGAGATTCTTTTGTAAATTATATTTGCTGCAGACGAATCCGTATAGAGGCATAGTTCTTCTTTCTATCCTCAGAATAAAAATGACATGACAAACAGAGAGTGATGAGGGTGGCACATAGTGATGAGGGAGGGCATTTCATAAGCTTCTGTAATTTTTTTTGAACTGTTAGTTTTAAATCCTTTTCTCAATAGGTTAACTGATGCGAGAGTGTCGTATTAAAAATTATTCTATTGTTTTCATATCTCTCATTATTCACATTATTTCTATATTAACAACAAATGATAGTAGTAAACAACCAAGAAACGTTGTTGTTTGAAAATTTCAAATCTTTCTTTTTTCTCTTGAAATTTCAGATTTATTGGCATTATTCATTTTTTTTTTGAACATGAGATTTCTATTTGATATGGACACTTAAATTTGTTCAGCTAATTTAGTTATTGCTATTATATGTATAACAATAATGCAAAGAAAGATAAGAATAAAATCAATGCAACGTTTTTTTGATGAGACCATTTCTCTTCAGTTATCTTTAATTCAAAAAAAAAACCGGCCTAAAAAACTACCAGTTCAAATGAATCACGGAAGAGTCTAAGGCGCTTATCAGGAACATTTCAAAATGACAGTTTTTCTTTCCAGACACCTTCTTTCATCACGTAGGCTTGAAAGAAAACTAAATGAATCAGAAGATCACAAAGCTTCGATTTCAGAAATCGTAGCATTTAACAAAGTATAAGGAACCAACCAAAAATGAATTAACAGAGACTATTTGGCTTTAGATTGATAATGTTACAAAATTTCTATATGCTTATGGGATTTTTAGATAAGATAAGATAAGATAAGCTTCAGCGTTAACGAATGCCTTGTGGCGAGATATGCGTACGAATTTATGTTCAACGTGATATCGGAGATGTCCTAATGCAAGTCTTGTCTATAGACTGACTTGAATTGACCACTCTTAACCTAGCCAGTACTGGTTGTTTTACCCAGATTTCTATGGTACCAATTCGACTACACAGGAGTGGTGGCTTGTTCAGTTGAACATGGTGGCAGCCAGTAACTGACTTAAGCCTGCGTGTCACCATGACACCATCACCACTGCGTCACTACGCCTCTGATTTTTTCTAATAATAGATAATTTACACATGAGATATTTTTGAAAATCCTAATCATTTAACGTAATTTTAATACCATCAGCACAAAAAGAAACTTTTCAGTGAACGAAGTGAATGTGCCACTTCCGCAACAAATTTCTACTCACGATAAAAACTACCAGGGATACAAAAGTGCTGTTCAGCTATTCAAGTATGGGCTGGAAAATTTCATATGGCTTTGTTTATCGGTGATTTAAATGCTTTAAATACTGTCACTACTTGACTTCTTCATGAGACGCTTCAAGTCTGCTAGATTATCAGTCAATTTGTTAATAGTAAGCAATTCAGTGCTTTTTTTAACTTTCATGAGCACTTTGTCGTTTAGAGATTTCCTGAACGTTAGCGTTAATCCGTGTGATGACTTCTATCACTACACTTGCGGAAATTTTGAAAAAACAATAAGTTTTGAAGAGTCCGACATTGAAAATGTCAAGAACATGGTGGAGCAGATGAACAACGCTGATTACGTGAAGAATTCGGTAGGTGGCAGGTTTGAGATGCATTCATTTCGTTCCTTTCGCTATCTTTCAATATTCAAACTACTTGTCTGAATTTCAGTCGATATGTGAGAATCGTTTTCATTGCCAACTCCACTGAATTAATTGTATACTACTCACTCATTCAACAGAAAAAACCTATGTTTATGATTAAATATGAGCGTTCAGTTAATTGAGTGATCGTATGAGGTTCTCATATTATCTCCCAGATTTTTTACACTTCATTGAAAACACGTCACGTTTCGAGGTATCTACTACTTCAACATTGTCATATTAGCTAATTTCGGCTGCCCTCTACTTTATGTAGTGTACTTAAACCAAGAAGGGGGCGCAGTGGCTCAGTGGTGGAAGTGCCGCAGTGACACGCCGGCCCAGTTCGCGGCAGCTCCCCAGGCCTACCAAGCCCGCCATCCTTCCGGGATCGGTAAATTGGTACCAGAGAAATCTGGGTAAGATAGCTGGCACTGAATTGGTGGAGAGTGGTGAACTCAAGTCACTGTATAGACCAGGCACGCATTCAACCACCTCCACGATATCATGTTAAACACGAATGCGTTGGCGCATCACGCCACAAGGGACTGATCAAAGCCAACAATTATTGTCTTATTTTTTACTTAAACCAGGGCTTTTTGTTTAAAATATCACATGTTGTTTGTTAATTTGCCAAAATTTGCCTTTTAAATATAACACAATCATACGCGCGAGAGAAAATCTTTGCTTTCGAAACATATTACACAGAAAATCTACAATCACAGCCTAGAAATCATTTAAATCATGACATTTAAAATATAAAACATGGGATGTATTTCTGATGATGTTGAGTTATCCAAAAAATTTTTAAATGTCAGACAATTTTCAAACCCGCAGCTACAGATGAGCGATTTGGTGTGCTTCCGATTGTACTGCCGATGACCTTGATGTGCGATCACTCAACGCTTCACTTACTATTTTTAAGAAGATATTCAACAGGCAGATGCTGGTTCGAGTCTCGCTTAAGATTCTGGGTTTTGCTAATTTAGTATCATAAGGGATATATGTTATCGGGTCCTCGTTCATTGTGCTTCTTTTGGTGCTTTTTGTCTCAACTCGTTTTCTAATAGTGAAATTCCAAGCTGTTTTGTTCCTTAAGCCCACGACGTAGATTATAGAACGGAGGAGATTAGCATAAAATGTTTCTTCTTCAATTCCATGCCAAGACGGGATGCGGAGATTGTCTATCTTCTTTTATCTTAGCGATTAGCGTAACATTGTATTTGCATAGATCCTACAACACAGAGACTGATCAACGCTAGAGCGTGTCTTATTCTTGTTAACAGAAGCAAGCCTTAAACACAATTCTTAGCGAATAGTGAGAATTGTAGCCGGAACCTGTGAAGCAATTGTCGTGGTATTTTCAACAGTGTGTAAATGCTCGATTGAACTGGACGAATTTGGTGAAAAACGGCAGGGTTGTGATGGACGCAGTAGATCGTGTCTCTGCAGGTCACCATGAATTCAGTTTTAAAGTAGTTTCTTTCTATATTTATAGTTTTCTATTTAAAATTGATCTACTACCAAGAAAGATTTGAATGATGTGAATTCTAGTAGATCTACATATTTTCAAATAAATTTTCAAATGACAAAAAATAGTATTTGTAGGTGAACCACAGTTTTTGAATGAAACGCAATTTTCATTCTACATGCTCTATCAAACAGTGCCAGTGAAATCATTTCCGGAAGGAATTGGGCTAGGATACTTATTAGGTGGGTGTGTCGTAAAATTCATGTCCAGAGAAGACATTTTGTCTTTTATAGGACACGCAGCTGGTAAAGAAGGTGCACCAAATTTGGTTACACCATCTGTTGACACAAACTGGAAGGACCCACATGGCAAGAATGGTTATGCGTTTTTCATTGACCAACCGTCAACTTTGCTACCGTACACCCATCATGCGAAGGCATGGAGTACCTATGAAGACCAGTACGCAGTACATAAATTTACCGTATACTAAAATTATTCTCTCTATATTGTAATCAAAAAGTTATCCACATTATAATAGGTAACTGCATGAAATTTCAAAACTTTTAGTTGCATAGAATTACAAAACGCAGTGCTAGATTTCCAAGTATCCATACGTAGGTGTCCGGTAAAAGTTCCTAGCGCGAAGCTAGGATAATTTCCTCTCTTATGCATTCCTCTTATTGTGGAAATCCTTCATTCTCTTGAGATGACGTTTTTCACAGTGGTTAGTCGGCTCTTTCAGGCTTTTTCACGATATAGTTAATACGATAAGTCTGTTGGCCAAAACACAAAACATCGAATTAAATCAAACGATACTGTATGCTGACGCGAAAGATATCGTTCGATTTGATCATCTTCTCGCCCTGAATTACAGGTAAGTTCATTTATTCCTTTGCTGAGAAAGCTCTACAAGCTTTTACCAGAATCATCTCGTCACACACAGGACGAACAATAGATGAAGCTTTGACTGTAAAGCAAATAGGATTGTACAAGAGATTTTGCT
The DNA here is from genome assembly GCA_000816705.1 of Dictyocaulus viviparus. Taxonomy (NCBI): domain Eukaryota; kingdom Metazoa; phylum Nematoda; class Chromadorea; order Rhabditida; family Metastrongylidae; genus Dictyocaulus; species Dictyocaulus viviparus. The sequence continues at coordinate 343,722 of KN716160.1, read as the reverse complement.
AAGACCACATTCAAACCTTGCAACAGTTATAAAGCTACGTAGATGATATCATCCGCCCTTAGTTCCACATATTTCAGCTTAATGAGGAATTGAGCTATCCTATTCAAATATGAAAAACGATTGTTATCCTGACACAGCTTTTTCTCCGATCTTTCACTACTTTTATAATAAAAAAAAAGTGAGTTGAAGAATGCTGTTGGAGCAAGGTAGAATGGAGACTGATGGAAAATTTCCGTCAAAACATCGCTTCGTATATAATTTTATCTTATATTCCAGGAATACAGGAGTAGAAATAATGGTAAACGAGTTTGTCGAATGAGAAATAAGGAAACAAAATTACAAATGAATAAGAAGGAAGCTCAATTTGTAATAAACTCATGAAACGAAAGAAATAAGAATAAGATCAATATACCTCTTCAATGAAGAGGTATATTAAGGATATCCATATATGTGAGGCAATCTTAAGACTGATAATTATATGAAGGAATGGATGTTGGAAGGTATGCATTTGAGCTTTTGAAGGATGTTATTGATGGTACTACAAACCTTAGAGCGACACAACATCAATCAATACCCCCTCATATTACTAAAAATAATAAAAATAATAAGATGGCAATACAACGCTTCAGTAAGGTACATCTAATCTATAAGGATCAAAATGAAAACTACAAGGTTGTATTGGAGGTAACGAGGGAGGAGTATTGGGGTGCCTAACATAGTAAATTGCATAGGTAGTGTGCAAACTATTTCGTTTGCAAATGTCTGTGTATCTTTCATGCTCGAAAGTCGAAAGGGATAATGACATTTCGAGAAAGTTTTCGTAGGTTTGGAAATGTGCTCTTCATGTGTGCCGATCCAGGAAATCGCTGGTCAGATTCAGACAAAGATGGTGCATTAGAACATTCCAGGATTGTGTTTTTGTGTGAAATGTGGGAAAGTGAGATACCAAAAATTAGAAGAAAATAATCTCGAATCTTTAACACACGATTATTCTCCAATCTTCAAGAGTTTTCGGTTTCAAAAAGCTCGCAGGTCTACGTTTAAAGCACCGTCTGAGCAATCTGATCGTGTATTATGCGAAGAGTCAATGGCAGATGGAGTCGTAGTGGTATGAAGCGCAAGCTAATTTTCAGCCACGAATAACAAAATGAGTTTTTCCGATTCCACCATACGTGATGAACATTCTAAGCATGGAGATCTGTCGCTTAAGAAATGAGCGATTTGATATCTTGCATGCGCTCGCACAACTGACATCAATGACGACGTGTTATTGAACTACCGATCTAAGAAGTATGATCATCGTGTAGGAGCTCTGAAGATCAAATCCAGATTCATTAATCGGAAATGCAATACGGTTGGATTGTAGATGCAAAAAGTTAAGTGACCAACTGATGACATTTTATTTGTTAACCTAAGATCTTATTGCTTACAAGAAACAATACTGATTGTCAAGCGTATTTTTTTCAGTACGGACGAAACTACACGTCGGCAGTATGAGCGTAGCTATAATCCAATGACCATTGACGAACTCACGAAAAGTTATCCAAAAATCAATTGGTATACATTTGTGCGAGAGGTGAGGTAGACTTAAAATTGAATGGAAGTCTCATAATTCAACAAATGATACATGTAGAGTTTAATTCAACAATGAGTGAAGTAACATCTATGAGCAATAGACAATGTGTTGCTCGTCCTCAAATAATCACGCATACGATAATTTAATATTGGATGAAAGTTTCTGTGAAGATATAAGTAAGCCATACTGTTCCTCTTATATGGCTATATCGAATGTACTCCTTATTTGTGATTAAGGAAAAGATTAAGGAAAAGCACTTTTAACTCCTCACTAGTCTGCATGATGTTAAGTCTGTTGATTTTTGTTTTCCTCTAAGAACTCGCCGATCATTACTTTTTCCAGTCAGGACCTTCACGGAAGGGACTGTCGTCAACTGTGTTCTTTGAACTTTTGGAATTCTACTTTATAGGCATTGCAGTTATCCCTTCTTTAATATATTGTGAGGAGTTTGAGGCAAAGAATATTGTTAGTTGAGATCGATCTAAAATTTGCTACGAACAGCGACATCCGCATTTTATTTGCTATGGCATAACAATGGTACCTTGCAAATAATCCATTCTACATTCCTTGCGAAATATGGTTTCCAGTCAGGACCTTCACGGAAGGACCTTTATTTGCTATAGCATAACAATGGTACCTTGCAAATAATCCAATTTACTATGGTGTAAGAATGGTACTCCAAAGTGAAAGGACTCTTAGGATTGTGCTATGCCATGGATCATCCTGTGTTGTCGATAAACTGAAAGCCACTCAACCTTCTCGTCCTATTTCAGTCCGTGGAATATCAAATGACATTAAATGTCCTTTTTTGGCGTTAACCTAGTTAAATTATGTTTTTCAGTAGTATGTTTTCTTTTTCGTGAAACTTCTCAAAGTTTATATGGATTATTCTGAATGCTCTCCATCACACTCTGATGTTGTAGATTTGACGATAAAAAGTGTCATAGTTGGAGTTGAACATCTTTCTGATCATCAGCGTCTAATTTGGACCTACCTATTCATATCTGAAAAAACCAATATTAACATCAGTATCCTTTTCACATCTAGCTGCTTACTTATGTCGAAAATAACGCCTATTTACTCAAGTGACAAGACGCGTGTGCAGCAGATGTCCATGGAGTCTTGGCAGCGAGGTAGCTGTAGTAGTTCTCAACCGAGATTCCGGTTGGATTTTAATGCTAGGATGGGCACATGCCGTGTCCTAACCTCATATTTGAGCCAAAGCCTTTTCTGGCTTTGATATTTTAGCAATGCTCTTAGTCTACTTATTGGTCGCTCCTTTGGTGAACGAAAATCAAGCTTATTTTTTATCATGTGTCATGTAATTGTTTTTGTTGATTGACTTCAAAAGTTTATACAGATACGTAGTTTGTTTTTATTTAATTGCATTTTTGCAATGATATTACAATGTCCACAGTTGTGCTGAGATGGCCGCAAAACTCGGAACCTCAGGCGGGACTCGTACCCACACCTACAGATATCCGGTCTGCACTACGAAGGGTCCATGACTTATACAGATATGCTGTGATTTCGGTATGCACTGTAGCTTTAAGCAATTTATCATGCTGGACCTAAGACAAATAAGAAGAATGTTATCCAGAAACGATTCTGAACAATTTTTCATGCTCTTCGTAGTGATTTTGTTTCAAGCTTGAGGCAGAACCGAAATCGAGACATGTAGAGTGCCTGTGGCGTGAATACAAACACATTCATCCATTAATACGCGCCGCAATAACATCTAAACGAAAAGTGTAGTTTAGCTAGTAATTATGTATCCTAAAAATAGCCCGATAAGTTCAAGCTATTGGAGTGATTATGTTAACGACACAGGTTGACTGTTTGTGATAAAGAGCTAAACTTAAGAGATTTGAAGCAGGATTATCTCATAGCTGTATTGGTCATTTCCCAAAAAAAAGTGATAAAATGCTTCCTGACAATGTAAGAAGTGCAAAATTAAGTTTTCTTTGAAAATAGAAGTATGTTTATGACTGAACGTTTTCAAACACCATGCAATCTCAGGCAACGAGCAGTGCTCAGAACGTTTCGACACGAATTCTCAACGATACCACTTATCAGTACATCGTAATGGAACCGAAAAAGTTGAAGAGCCTAAACGATATGCTTGGCGATCCATCATGTGAGTTGTGTAAAACAATGAATATAGCGAAATGTCAACTAAGAGGTCCACAGAGCTGAACTCCTCCAGAGTCTACAAGATGTCAGTGATGCTCTAATTCGTTAGTCTCAGTAGAATGAATAGTAGAAGGATCAAGAACTGCTATATTGTGATCAGATTACCGAACCGGTATCAAGAAAGTTGGCATAAGATTATGCAATGTTCTTTTCTTAGTTACTTACATTATGGAAAAAATTAGTGATTTCCATACAGTTCAACATTAAAAAACGTTTCAGTTGTTTCAAGTCGTACTGTTGTGAATTACATCTATTATAATGTGGTCAGCAAAAACTCGGACTTTCTTCCATGGGAAACGGTAAGTTAACAAATGGAATAGATATAAATTTAGATAAAAAGAATATTAACCACGACTTGAGTTATAAGAACTGAAAGGTGCTATAGTTTTACATGACGGTGGTTCGAATCCGCTTCCAAGCAAAGCAAACCTTTCATTTTTTGGGGTTGGAGACTTGTTGTCAGAATGGTTTAAAAAACAAACACATCTTATTTCATGTAGATTAATATTCTTAAATACTTAAGTCATTGTATAGACCAGGCACGCATTCAACTACCTCCACGATTTCACGTAGAACACGAATGCGTAGAAGCATCCCGCCACAAGGAATCGGTCAACACCAACAATTATCTTATCTTATCTTATTTTAAATGACTATAATGACTAGGTTATCATCCAATCATTGCCACGATATTACGGGAAAAGTCGAATAAATGCCGTATTTAACAAAAGATGGATCGATGTGAAACATACTAATAATAAAAAAGCAAATTATTTACAAACAAAAATTTATATAAGAAGTATGCGAGTGAAGTTTTTGAAGTGAAGTGTGAGATTTTTCAGAGTTCCACATATAACATCAATCGCATCCACCTAGAGCATCCTTTTCTCGGAAGGCCACGTCGTAGGCCCCAAGGTAACATCAACTGTTAAAGTGAGGAATATAAAATGATGTTAAGCAGAGAAAGTTACCAGGATCATACAATAATTCTATTAGTTAAAATCGGCAGCGAGATAGGGCTGTGGTTTTGACCGGTTGGAACTCAAGCGAAG
>KN716160.1:298678-338801 GCA_000816705.1 Dictyocaulus viviparus | reverse complement strand
AAGTGAAGTGTGAGATTTTTCAGAGTTCCACATATAACATCAATCGCATCCACCTAGAGCATCCTTTTCTCGGAAGGCCACGTCGTAGGCCCCAAGGTAACATCAACTGTTAAAGTGAGGAATATAAAATGATGTTAAGCAGAGAAAGTTACCAGGATCATACAATAATTCTATTAGTTAAAATCGGCAGCGAGATAGGGCTGTGGTTTTGACCGGTTGGAACTCAAGCGAAGCTGATCTCTTGGCAAATCGTTCACATTGACTTTCGTGAATTGGTGCTGAAACTACTAAAATAAAGGAGATCACTGGCTTAATATAGATGGCTATTCCTAGTTATGTGTGAAGGCTAAATATGCGCATTTATCCAACTCTACAAATTTTTATACATAGCAAAGGACGACAAGCAGGTGTATGTGAGTATAGCTTGACTCTCAGGCCATCCATCCTCAATTTATTCATTTAGAATTTTGAATAGTATGCAAGTATTGGAGAGAAGCATGTGTGAGCAAATTATTTGGGTTTATTGATTATTTCAGAAAAACGGAAATACGAGCGACGACAACAAAACAGCATCGATGAAGCTCAACGAAGCTGCGCCATGGAGGCCGTGTTCAAAATTCCGGTATTCAATCATTTAAAGAAATCCCATTTGGTCTCATCCGGATTTTTTTTCAACACTATACGGACACTTGTTTGAAAAATAATAGCAATCTCAATATAGTTCTAGTTAATTTGAAAGGATAAATTAATCAAACTTATCCCTCCGAAAGAAAGCACTGAGGTCAATGAAAAATATTACGGTTACAATAGTACGCGTAAATATGAATGACTCTGAATTTCCTTGCTTGGATATTATGAGCTTTTTTGTTTTTTCAAATTGATTTAATTGCCACCTTTGACAAATCAATATTTTCAATTTGAGGATCCGTATATTTACGTACCACATGACTCACTGAACTTAATGTTCCTCATGGATTTTTGCTATTGTTGAGGTCACCTTTTAGTACGAGAAGTGGTGCTTCATTTTCAGAAGATACATTCATTCTTAAAATCAATAGATTTGTTTGACATCCACAAAATCTAATCAATTCTACGGAAAGAGATACTTCAAAACTACTACACAATAAAACGTGGTAGATTCGAACGTACTAATTCGCGTGCGGTCAAATGTTCTGGGGTAAATTATTTCGTCGCACTCTTTCCCTCATTACTTAGCGAAGCTTAGTGAATACTATTTTTTCAAACGGAAAAATCTTCTAACTTTCACAACGGTAACCATTTGACGTTGTTCAGTATGCTAATGCACGTGTGTTCATCGACAAAATTTATCCAACAAACAAGTCACGCACCTTTTTGCGCTCTCATGTTGCAAAAATTGCCTCCAGCATTCTCATCGGTATATTTCTCAGCGATTTAATCATTAGTATTGATTCAATTAGAACCGTTTACTTAAAATGTTTTTGTAGGTTTCCGGTCAATGCTCGATCAATTGAACTGGATGACGCCAGCAACAAAGAAAGCCGCTTATAGTAAAATCGACAACCTCGTGAAGAACGTCGCTTATCCGGACTGGATTACTGATGACACAAAGCTTACTGCCTACTACCAGGTACTTATATTAAGAAGAAAGAGTGGAGAAAAATTAAACGAATTTAAATTAAAAACTAATAAACGTATTCTATAGAGCTGTAGAGATTCGATTGTAATGATTGGATGATATAAGAAGCTTCCTAATTTAGACCTAGTAGGAGAATTGAGGAAAAAAGCGTCTAAACGGTGTTTTGGAATTGAACTAATAGTTTGTAAAGATCTCAAACCTTTTTCCATAGTAGTATTATTTAATTAAGAACTATCAAAAATTTTAGTAATTCTTGTACTACATTGGCTTCCTTCAGGATATCGGGATAAAAGTGGAACACGACGACTATTTCACGATCGTAGCGAAAATTCAAGCTTTTAATGACAACATGTCATGGAGATCACTCATTACAGGCCCGACTAATCGACAAGATTTCAACGGCCCTCCAGGCACCACAAATGCATGGTATCAGGTGAAAAATGATACGTGTTGTATATTTAGTGTTTTTGTCATGAAAAGTAGAAATTGAAAATTCAATAATCTTAACACAATGGCTAAGCTGATGACTGAATCTTCAGCTTTTATCAATCTTTACAATCTACAGCTCCCTACAGCATGAATTACGCAACTTTTTTGAGCGAACTTGAAAATTTGAAGAGAATAACATCTTAGTGGATGTTGAGAATCAACAGCATTCTGTTAGATTATTTTAATATAGAAAATCGATCGATCGTTTGTTTTATTAGAGCGTATCTACTTACAGAAAAAAACGATCAAATAACTGAACGAACAATGGAGGAGTAATCCTAATGTAGTCAGATTTTTTATAGCCCGAATTGAATTCAATCACATTTCCTGCCGCCATTCTTCATAAACCGTTCTACGATCCGACGTGGCCATCTGCTGTGAATTTTGGAGGACTGGGTGTGATCGCAGGTGAGTTGACGTCTTCCTTTGATTCAGTGAAACATGCAACGATGTGAAATGAAGATATACTGAGAAGACGTTACATGTCCAGTCAAATGGCGTCCGCTCAATTTTTTACTGTAACTCCACCTGATCAGCTTCAAAAATCCTCAGATGTTAATAAGATCACTTATTCAATGAGAAAATAAAAACAGTAATAAATGCACGTAGAGACAACGTATTTTGAAATTTCCCATCACAAGCCTTTTCACAGACCGTCACTCATATTTGTTGCCGACTTTCATAATATGTGATCGCTCCATTAGTGTTTCGACTCGGTGATGTGATCAGAATTGGCCTTGATAAGACAAGTAGATCAGAATTTGCTTTGATAAGACAAGCATTCCATGCGAAGAATTTCGTCCACATTACGGCAATTTCTGGATCACATTTCTTTATAAATTTATTGATAAGTCAAATTTTCAAACAGAATCAGACCACCCTCATCATTGGCTGTAATTGCAAATTAGGAGAAAAACCTATATCAACTGATAAAATGATACCATTTGGCTGTGCAATTGAATCTAAACAAGTACGGAACCTAGTTCACATCTATCTACATTGAAATTTTATTCATTAGCTCATTAAGAAAATATTTAAAGAGGATTTTCCTCGTAAGAGGAAAACGGTTGTCTATACCACTCTGCTTAGCCATGTGTTTATTATATTTCAAACGATGAAAGAATATGGCGTGTGATATTAACTTAGCATTGAGAAGGAAGAAGTGAAGAGTCCTCCTTTGTAACTAAGTGTAAATAGGCGAAAATAAACTACGAGAAATATTTAAACATAAAATAAGACTGTACGATTTGTAAATGGATTCCGTGTGCATATACCAGACTGAAAATGTAAATCTTTAGGACATGAACTCACTCATGGATTTGATGACCAAGGAGTTCAATGGGATGGTACAGGAGTTCTTAGCGGGTATAGCTCTTTTACAACAACCTTTTTTTCATAGGTTTCCAAGTTTTTTTTTCATATCATTATAAAATTTATCACATTGAAATGAACACTGATGTTGCTATCATACAATGTTTTATCTTAAACTGCTGTGCCATTTGAATATGAGGTCAGTTCATTATGGAAAAACATTGTATAGAAGAAAACATAGTAATCGTAATATTCATCATAAGGAAAAAAGCACAACTCGTCCGGATGTCCGTATATCGCAATATATCTTCCACACTTTTCATTACACATGAAACGTAATAACTGAGAATGAAATGTAGTGGTTGATCATTAAAGCACTCATCCATCTCCATAAGTTCTCTCATTGCGTTAAGTGATTTCGTTGCCTCGTATTCCTTTTGCTACTCACTCATATTTTCAATTAGGAAAACACAAAATTTCAAGTTTTGAATAATCCAGTACTGGATCAATCCTAAAAATATAGATGCTAGTATATTCCAAGTATATTTTCTAAAAAAAAATGAGCTCACACTAACTTATCTTCTACTGCCTTGTAATTTTCGGGCTCCGAATCTTCACTGTCTGACCAGCTTCTAGAAAGATTAATTTGACGGATGAGTCCAGAATCAGCCAATATTCCAGCTGAGTGCCTACTCCAGTATATTTGATTAATCGACTTACCAAAAAAAGTAAAGGGAACTGGGCAAGCAAGTGGAATATCATATCATGCTCATACATTTTTTCATACAAGCTCTATCATTTTGGAATAGAACATATTGTTATTTCGAAGCCTTACTAGACCTTTTATTTATTAGGCTTGATTGAGCTACCGTATTTATCAAAATGATACGATCCCTTATTTATAATTTACTGGAACTATTCGCAGATGGATGGACGACATTTCAAAATCGGCTTTTGGTAAGATGGCGAAATGTGTGGTGAATGAATATAATGGTTTCTGTCCACTAAATAGAACCGCGTACGGTACTGCTGCTTGTATTGATGGAGCTCAAACTCAAGGTGAAAACATCGCCGACAACGGAGGTAGATCTCAGTTATTCAATATGTAAATCATGCAACATAACGCAAAATAATCAAGACACATAAAATTGTTAAGTAACGATGACCGTTGAAGAAATAATTTTTGGAAAATATTTTTAATGTAAAGTGATTATACCAATATATAGAATTTTTTGTAGGGATTCATGCCGCATATCGAGCCTATCGAAATTTCATCAATCTTTACGGTCCGGACCCTCAACTACCGGATGATGAGTTGCAGGAATTCACGTCAGATCAACTCTTCTTTCTCAGTTTCGCTCGAGTCCGTGATTAATCAGATGTAGAGCAAAAAAAGAAGGAAAGAAAGTGAAATTGGCTGTAAATTCTTTGAATATTCACAAAGCTTTCTGCGTTACAAACATAAGAACTTAGAAAATGAAGTGACGATTAGAATATTTTTCTGAAACCTCAAGTCAAAAGATTGTTGATCTTCTTCTCAATCCTTCATAGTGAACTTAAGGATTTGAAATGGATTCTTTTTTTGTACACACCAATACCAATAGAACACGTACCCAGCAATACAACGTTTAACATATAGAACTTCTTTCAATATATTGATTGATTAGTAATTCAGAAATCTTCCTCACCTGGTTTTATTCTTTTTTCACATGAAATTAGTGTATTAATGTTGCTTGGATTATTTATTTGTAAATGAAACATCCTCTATGGATCGGGAGCAGAGCTCAAACCTGTGATGTGCACAACGATGCTAAATCCGAATGATAAACTATAAGATTACACTTGTAAATTCAACTTTTGTCTTTGTGCCCGGTTGTAATCAGTGATTACAGGTGTGGTGCAAGAAGTCATCGAGTGATAAAGAGACGGAACTACAAATTCTTATTGATCCACACTCACCAGCTCAGTATCGTGTATGGGGAACCATTCAGGTGTTCACATTATTGATCTGAACCATTTATACTACGATTCTGTAACCTACTGAAACGAAAAGAGCTTCTTGGATCGTTGAAAAACTTCATATATCGCCATCTCACTTATATTAATACGTCGTAGAAATACTACACCAATACTTCTTATGTGACTTAAAAACCTCAATAATTTATGAACTGTAAGTGCTCTCTAATCGATAATATTATTAGTTGAATAAAAAAAACCGTAAAATGTCATATAAGCATTAACGTAAGTAAGCTAGGAGAGTTTCATCAAAATGCGGAGCAGATCGGTGTTTTCGACGACAGCAGCTACGTCCATCTACGTTTGCATTTCAATTAGTTTTATTCTGAAGTATCGAAAAATTTCACTCAAATCACGAGGGAAGAAAGATCAGTTGTTTATTCTTATTTTCAGTTATTACTAGATAAACCACTGAGTTGTCTTTTTGAAATCACTGAGGTTTCACATAGTTCCTCATCATCCGTTTCCAACTCTCTAACATAAATTACATTTGTAAAAAAGAGGCTTTTGTCTTGTATGAATGGAATGTTGAGGTTCTATTGTTTAAAATTTCCGTATTAGAAATCAATAAACAATATTATGTTCTCAACGTAATGAATGCTTTAGTTTTAAAGCTTAATTTAGTGTATACGTAATATTATTGATCATCGAGGAATAGTGATGGATTTTGATTACCATGTAGATTAGATGATTGTGAGAAGTATTTTTGTAAAATACGAGGTAGAAACGATTGCATTCCAGAATTTTCCCGCTTTCAAAGACGCGTTTCATTGCCCTTCTTCACCTTATGCTCCAGATGAGCACTGCAACGTTTGGGTTTCAGATATCGATTCCTGTGAGTGATATTATTAAAAACATTATATGTGCTAACTAACATTGATACTTCAACGAACTATCTTAATTCTGAAGAAAACGTTGTTTTGTCGGTTTACGGAATGTTTACACTGGCGAGATTATCGAACATAACAAACAAAACAATATCAAACCTAGTTCGAAATAATGAGGTTGTTTATCGTTGTTGTGGAATATATTCGAAAAACCATGACATGTTGGAATCAATGGCAATCAGAGCAATCTCCAGTAAGGAAAAACTTAACACATTTCCCATAATTCAAAATAAATCTTAATAAGTATCATAAATTTTTCGAATTCAGCGTATGGTGAACCAGTGATAAAAAGCGAACTGAACATCCAGCCAAACAAACAGGTGACGACCGCTGACATCGACAAGTACAACGCCTACAAACAAGCAGTATCTTTCTACCAGGTATAAATAATGACGAGGATAAAAACTAGAAGAAGTTGGACGCGATTTCTTCTTAATTAAATTTCGAACGAGTACAGTTATATTCCGGAGATGAACAGCTCTGAAGCTTCCAATTTACATACATGAAAAGTACCAACTATATTGACAGATTTGTACTGTGTCACTACAATATTCATAATGCTTTGATATTTCAAATTTTTCAGAATTCATCACAACGACGGCTGCTTTGTAGAAAAATATCTCTTGAAGCATATATTGACTCCTCAAAAATACTTCATTAATTCAGGCATCCGTTAATATTTCCGCCGATCCGTGCACCGACTTCTATCAGTATGCTTGTGGAAATTACAAAGAACAGGTACATGCAAGTGTGTTGCTAAATTTTCAGCAATTTCGATGACGTGGTGTTGAAAGTTCTGCATAAGAGTTTCTTTAGCTCTACGAGTCATTTTTTTCTCACCGCTACCATTCACTGCATAGTTGATGAGCACAATGTGATATTCCCAGCCGTTTTGTCGAATCTGTGCTGTTCGTTTCCTACCCAGACGAGCTTGTTATTGAGTTGTTCATCCTCGAATGAATGGAAAGTTTAGTTGACAAGGAGTGAGAAAGCACAACGGCTGGCTACCCAGGCATGTGAACCACAGGACTTCTAAGTACTACCGTATACCAGATAAAGATAGGATAAGCGTTTTCATTGATCAGGACTTTGTGACCTACGCATTCGCGCTCAACATGACATCATGGAGGTGGTTGATCGCGAGCCTAGTCTATTCAGTGACTTGAGTTGACCACTCTTCATAATGTCAGTGCTAGTTATCTTACCTAAATTTCTCTGGTACCAATTTACTGGCCCCGAAGTTACGGCGAGCTTGAGAGGCCTGAGGGGTACGCCTCCCAACGACTGCCGTACACGTTTATTTATATTATTCTAGAAAACCCTTCGAGAAAGATGTGTTTTTTTGTGATGAGTGCAAAAACATTTTGATAAATTTTTTTAGAATATATATTATTCTTACAAAAATAAATATTTTCTATGTATTATTTTTTCACGTGCTGTTATATTTTATCGTATATTTATTTATTTACCTTTTCGTCATAAAAATTTCTCTTTTTTTCGAAAAAAAATATTGCGGATATATCGATCGATTCGTCATCTTTGATGTCCGATTGAATTGATTTTAGGTATCATTTGACGTTGTGGACGAAAAGAATTTGAAAATAATGGCCAAACAATTGAACAGTCCGTCCTACCAAAGTACGATCAAGGTTGTGTTTAGTATTTTTATTTATGTTTCTATACATTACATGAATACAACATTATGGTGGTATTTATAGGCATCCACTGCGTTGACAAAAGAGAAAGCATTCTCAGACGCCTGCATTGAAGCAGTTCTGAATAATACTGTCGAACACAGTATTCTCGTAAACAAAAACTACTTATTACCTCGTGTGAGCTTTTCATTTTTTCCCTCAAGTCTACGAGCATCCAGTTTGATTACTATCTTTATCTTTACAGTTTTTCGAATATGACTATTTCAATGTAGTTAAATTTGTATGTTTATTCAAATTTACTTATTAAGATAGGTTGTCATCACGCACAGTACGTGCCTCATCAATTTTCCATTAGTTTCGTTCTCGCGCTACTGTCGACCATTAATTATGGTGGTCTTTTGTATACATAGTGAAAATGGCTTAACCCATTCTGTGATCCTAAAATTCTGGATGGCTGTGAATACATCTTTTTGACTTCAACCCTGAACATGTCCGCCCATCTCCCATCATGTAGCTGATCACCCAGGAGGACGTTATCATCTTCTTTAATACCATTTTACAGTTTTTAAAATGAATTTCTGGTCCGCTATTCTCAGCATATGACCAGCTCACCTACATTTCGCTTTCAACGCGTACTCCTTTATTTTGCAGACGAAATAAATTTTGAACGTCTCTACTACATAGCCCGATTTTGTGTTGTATGTGCTGGTCAGATTTAGGGAGACACATTTCAGGCGCGCTGTGAGTAGTTCGTAAAATCTTCAACGTCGTTGAGCTATCTATCTGAGCTCCGGATGCGTACCAAAGCTACGAAAGAAATATGGAGTTGATGTGCGCATATTTCTAAGTCTACTAATTGCTCAGTGACCTTTTTTATAGGTCCTAACACAGCCTTTGTTTCCTTTCTCATAATTCGTCTTTCATATTTATCTCCAATGGTCCAAGAAATACTTAAGATTTAGTGTTTCAAACTCAACAACGATCAATCTCAATCTTGTTTTCATCGCACATTCCATTTTCGTTAACTGATTTCCTTCTTATTGTTTACATCACCTGTCGCTCTTCTGTGCTTGTCGAAAATAAGATGATGATATCTGCAAAACAGAAGTTCGATAGAAATTTCCCACTGATACAATGTCTCTTTTTTCGAAATCTAGCGAATTCATTACTCACTGCAAATTGGCACTGAACAGCTTTGACGAAATCGTATTGCCCTGTCGAACTTCTTTTCTAGTTGGAATGGTAAAGGCTCGGTCAAAAATCTGTATCTACAACATACTAGTCTAATAACAGTTGTCAAGTATTTTTATATAGCCCAGTTTCACTCCTTGATCTACAAACGCTGACAGACAATTTTCGTCTTGACGTTCTCGAATGCCGGATGATGCTGAGTTTGTCACAAAACTTGGACCCTCAACTCTGGTCGGTCCGGTCTGGTAAGCTACCGATTGTACTACCAAGGTCTTCACTATGCAACTGTTATCTGCTTCACTTATTCCAAGTTGGAATCCTATCAGCACTCGCCCGTAGTAATACAGCAGACCGGGCAATTGTAGTTGCGGGTTCGATTCCCGCCTAAGGTTCTGAGTTTTGCGATTCACTCAGCATCACTAGATTTATAAGAACAAAACCGCTATAACCTATCACAGTTGATAGAAAATGGATGAAATTGGCAAATGCTTTTTCGAGGTCAATGCATCAGAATTCCTTGCAATTATTTTCAATCCTCCTTGTGCAAAATGTCTTTGCCTGAGGCTCTTCATTGGTCTAGTATCTTCTCACTTCGAAAATACCTCGTCATATGGCGAACATAATGAAGGATTGTGTAATGGTAGACTGCTAAGTTTTTTTTTTTCACATAACATTTCGTTAACCTTGCCATTTTCAAGCTTGTTTTTCACTTTGAAAACATATAATTTCGAAAATGTTTGAATATTTATTCTGCTCAACTCAATTAGAAATTCATTCAGGTTAACCAGCTCGCAAAACTAATCGGATCTAACTTCACTTTTGTTTTTGGAGGTAACGTAACGAAATTACCAGATAAAGAACAGTTTGCTGATGCTCTTTCTTACTTATCCTTTACTCAGGTAATTTTTTCCTCACTACCTATGACTAAATTCAAGCTGAGAATAAGATATATCATAGAAATCTTAGGGTATTGACACTTTCGTGACTCCTTTTGTCGACACTAATTGGGAAAAGCCTACAAATGGATACAGAATGTTTTTGGATCAAAACACTGCTTTCATGAGGTATTATTTTATTCAAAAGTAATACCAAAATTTTTCCGCATTAGATCACTTTCTGATTTGGTAAGAAATCACCAAAGTTGAGTCACATGAAGCACATTTGTGCTTTTTCTTCTTTCCAAAGGTGTACCTAAATAATACGCATGCAATTCTTTGTCTTCTAAATATCTAAAAAAATCGCAACAGGAGACAGAAAGTTTTTCGACCTGACGGAAAAGAAAAAAAAATCGAATTCTGGAGATCAGAAGCGTAAGTAGTACAACATCACCAAAAACTTCTACCATTTTATCACTACAGTAGACAAAGTAAAAGTTGAGCTATTGCGATAACAATTCATTAACAGTCTTGGATTTGATGGAACGTCAGAAGGATATGAGGATAAAAAAGTGATTTAAATACTAAAAGCTATCAAAATAGATGAAAAATTAGTTTAGATTCTATGAAAACAATAAGGCTTTCAAAGATCAAAATTTGAAATCATATAGGAGTTTATCAGCTTCATTATGAAATGAAAGTTGAATGAAATCATCAAATAATGGTAAATGCAATTTCGTACATTCGCTTCTAATTCGACACTCTAACACAACAATAAATAACACCATTTTCTTGTTACAGTAAGACGTATTACGCTCCGAGTGCTTTCAAAACTATCAAGGAGAAGTACATCAAGTCTGCTACCTCCATACTAGAACGTTTCATTCAAGAACAAGTACGAGTAGTATCATCTGATTTCCGAAAATGAACAGCTTATACTCGACTCCACCAAATCATTTAGGAAATCCCAAGCGATCCGGCCCTCAGCAGCAAGGTGAAAGATCTCGTAGAATTTGAGCAAATGATCGTCAACACGTATAGGTAAGAGCACACATACATTAAAGTTTGAGTCTTTTTTAAGGCAGAGATCATTATTATTGCAATTTATTATATTTTATTGTTATTATAATGATGTGTTTCCTATATTATTATTTATTATATTTTATTGTTTTTATGAGGTATTTCTTATTGAAATTTTTAATCAACTGTTTTCTGAGTAGTAGTAATCGGCTTATTCAGAGTCATGTGTTGTTACAGTAAGTTTAAGATAAGACAAGCTTTAGTGTTGTTCACTCCCTGTTGCGAGATGCGCCGGCGCGTTCGTGTTCAGCGTGATTTCGTGAGATGGTTGAATGCGAACGATCCTATACTATACATTGACTTAACCTCACCACTCTTTATCAAGTCAGTGCCACTGATCTTGTTCAGATTTTTCTGCTACAAGTTTACCGACCCCTTAGTGATGGTGAGCTTGATGGATAAAAACTGATGTGCACTGATCCGGACCTGTGTATCACTGTGGCACATCCATCACTGCGTTACGAGCATCATCTTGTTGTAATATGAATTATTCTAAAGGAAATCCTAACACACTGCATTGATTATTTTTATGATAGAAAAACCTCATTTTTCTTTGACAAAGACAATAGGAAAACTATTACACATGCAAAATAATATTCACTAAATGACTTTACGTCTGAGATGCTCGATAAGGATGGATGTTCATATTTTTGGTCTATTCAGTGACATTGCCATAGGCTTAAATGCATACTATCATGTAACCTAGTCGAAGCCATTATTATCGTTCAACTGAGAAATAGCAATCGCCTTTAAGGTGTGTGGATTGAAACTGTTGTCTATATTGATGACAACACTTTATCGATGTAATGTTGCTCGAATTCGTTAGTTTGACTGTTCTGAGTAAGCGTTATACATCAGCTTTACGACGCTCGCCCTCAACTATAATATTGTTTTGTTGTTTCAAAAATGTCAATGTTGGTGCTTCTGTGACGTTCGGATGGCATGTCTTCTGCATGGTTGGATTTGCCGTTGATAATGTGCGATGTGATTTCTCTTTCCTCACTCTGCGTCCTTACATTTAAGTGATTTCACTCCGTTCTTTGCTGCTGACTTTTTTCAGCCATTTTTCCTTCAGTCCTCCTACAGTTTCAATGATGCCTATCGCTTCCTTGGTGAAAATATCAACTGAGCTTTGTTAAACACTTATATGCTACCTCTTGTCATAGGCTATCAAGCGTATGCTTTTTCCGAGCACACTTTATTGTAGTCATTTTATTTGCGCACCCAGTACTTTTTACATTCAATGGTATAGTGCTTTATGATAGTTGCTTCTGCAATGAAGACCTCCAATATTGTCTCTTCGTGCCGGTGACCGATATCGACGTCTCAATAATCTGATGGAGTATTTTTTGCTTTTCATTCGTACGTAATCTGTTGTTCTTAAACGGCATGGTAGGTCGTTCTGCAGTATGGACATATTCTTTCTTCGCCATGTTTTTCATTCCTTGAATGGAAGTAGAAGTGACTGGAGCGAATCCGTTGATGTGTTTGTCGATGTTCTTACCTCTCTTTTTCTAACTCTGTACGAAATCAAACAAAATGATGCCTTGCATTCTCACCATGATCTATTGTGTCTTTTAGATTTTTGTCGATTTCTTCTCTTAGTTTCCGCATTCAAAGGTCGTGGTAATAAATAGTATTGGTAGCTCTATTTTTCAGATTCATTTTTCAGGCTTTCATGTGCTCATCTATTTTTTATATTCACTTGTAGTGATTCCAATTATTAACAAAAATACATCTTCAATAATTTTTTTCTTCATTAAATAACTCTGTGTAAACGTCCACCAAGTTTTTGTATCTTTTCAGCTGCTGAGCAAAGCAAGAGTTTTTTGACAGATGAATAGTTGAAAATTTATTATATTTTGAATTCCATGCCTTTACTATTCTACGTTGATAATCCTTTATTATGTAGGACGTAAAATCATCTGGTGTTTTTTGTTTATAAAATAGTACAGTTTATGAAATAATACAATGTGAACGATAGTTCTAGCATACTTCGCTCTTCTTATATTGATTTCTAAATGAGCGGGTTCTCCTTCGGCTCGGGCTCCAAAGCTTGGTGCACGTAGTTGGTTTGAATAGCCGTGGTGAGCACGTAGTTTGGTGAACGATGACATCGAGTTTGTTTGAATTGGTTGACATAGAGTGCTAGAATATAGTGAAAGTTGCTTAAACGTAGACAATTAAATAGTACGCCCTGTCTCGGCGATACTGAGGATGATCACGGAACTTAGTATGTGCCTCTTTTCGTGGTAAGCAAAAGCGGATGCTGCTACATCGAATGCTATTCAACTTAAATGTGACAGATAGACCTCAAACCTCTGTAATCAAACCTTTATTGAAGCAATACATTAATATCAATATATCGTTATTAACAACTGTAATACGTTGGCATAGAAAGAAGGGAACAAACAGTTAAGTGAGATTATGATTGTACAATGTGTTAATGACTATCAATTGAATCGAAAAATGAAATAACGTCGAGTCAGAGGCTATAAGTGAAAACTACGGAAAAGGCCATTGCCGTAACTTCTTATGTAGGCAATTACCAAAGACTGCATTTTTGACATTTTCCATGCTGAGTTCTGATGGAGACAATGACCAATTTTGTATAAAGTAGTTTCTTATGACGGAAGTGACTGAAGAGCAAAGTCAATACCGAACAATGAGTGAAGTCATCCGGTGTATCTCCTCGCTGTGTTAAGCAATCAATGCTCAAAGAAGTTAAGAAGTATATATAAGGTAAATATACTTGATTTAGGTTTATTTTAAATACTAATATGTGAATATAACTAATATTAATAATAGAATATCTATGAGATTTAGGGCTGAACGAGTTTCCTTCATTTTGTTTCCAAGACATTCGCTGCCTTCTGCTGAGCGCTAGTCCCATTTCATTTACCGTATTCACGACACGACCTAGATGCACTCACTTTGACGAGATATTCTATCGTTTAAATGTTGATTGGGCATTAGCATCGTATCCGTTTCTTATAAACATCGTTCTCTTGTGGTTCAATTGAAAGCCAGATTTCACGAGAGAATTTTTGGAGTCGATTAAGATTCGTTTCGCTTTTTTGATGCTTCGTATAATAAATACAATATTGTAGACAAACCAAGCATTGAGAATGATGTGGTTCATCGTGTTAAATCGTTTTTGAAAACCTGTTTCTTCTTCTGGCTGTTTTAGTCTGATGTTCTACCATTTATGTTAAGAATGTTACCTTCCAACTTCCAGAATGTATAATAAGTTAGTAAATCTAACGTATGCTTAGAGTGATATGATAATGCGCATCATTACTAAAATAAATCACTGAATTGCTAATTGATTTAATTGATTGCGATTTCTCCAGCATATCTTTGGTCTGATGTCCTAGTAATGATCCACCCTTACAATCTGTTAGGACTGATCGAAAAATAGGATAATATGAGGATTACATAGGGCTACTAGCAGCTTAACTGCGTGTAATTCCGTTACCGATTCGCCAAATCGAACTCATCAACGCGTAAGTGCTGTTAACATATTACGAATTGGACACATCATGCTATGAATTAGCAAACAGTTGAGTGGTCATATATCAAGGACCCGGTTGTGCTTCCCGCAGCACAGTCGACCGGAGTCATGCCAGATGTGCTTGATGCTTTGATAGATGAGACATATAGATATAGATGAGATATAAATGAGACAAAAACTTGACACTTGAATGGTATTAAAATTTTTTCAATAGGTTTCAAAAATTGGACAACATGAATATTTTTAAATTAACCTTTCGATCAGAAAACAACTTTTACTGAATAGTTTTTTTTAGATTGTAGTAATATTTACAGTACGGATGACAACACACGACGTATGTATTCCCGATCGTGGAATTTGATGTCGCTTAATGATTTACAAAGCAACTACACTTTCGTTGATTGGAAGAGGTACTTGAGTAAGGTTAGAAGCACAGTGATGAGCCATATACATAAGGTCGAAATTTCAATAAACACAATATTCAATATTCAAAATTATCCAGTCTGATATCTTTAAGCGATTCTTTTACTTTCTTTCCAGCAATATCCCGCTTATAGGAATTTGAAATCAAGACTTTGGTGGTCTCACGTGGGAAGGGGAGGGGAATCCAGTTGGAATGTTGGGAGAAAGTCGCATACCAAAAGTGCCCTTCTGCTTATCTATTATGATGAACAGATAGTTTCGTCAAATAAGTATGTGGGATAAAATCAAAGAAAAAAGCTGATAGTTCTTCAAGTCTTTGTATGGAGTGAAAATTTCCCTACAATGTTTCATGTTGAGTTCGATTCCGTCAAGAACAATATAAACCATCGAGGGAAACAAAAACATCTAATGAACAACAAGGCTCAGTCTCTGCAAAAAAAACATTCAGAATCTACATATTTACGTATTCACTTAAACATTCCAAACAAAAAGGTCTTCTTTATCAGGCAATAACATGAAATATACTAACAATAGTAGTACAATTACATGTAGTAATAATATTTTCATGTACCCTTTGGATAGTATTCGTTATTCCTCTGAACTTGCTCAAAAGCACAATCAGTGTTTATTGCTTGTACTGCAGCGGGAAGCTATACTCTATAGGAGGCTAAGAGAGAAATCAAGTACAGATTGGAGTTCTCTGTAATTGTACATAATTTTTCTTTGGTAATTGTATGGAATTTTCAAATGATTGTATGATTATACAAAATCTTCAGTAATATAATATTGGCTAGACATGGATTTATCTCTTGGAGATAGTATGAACCTCTGTCATTCACTCTAAAAAGAAAGTAGTCACGACCTAATACGTTTCGACATTTTCTTTCTATCATCTTACAATGAAATGTTTTCATGTGGAATGTGCTTTGTCACAAAATAATCCTACATCATATCCTTCTATATATTTAACAAAATATCCCTTCAAGAACACTAGTCTACTTCTTACAAAGATGACGTCCCTACTCAAGCTACGTATCCTTTAGTGAAGGCCGCAAGTCAAAAAACGTCCAACGTTATCGAACTGGTCAAAATGAAAGGAAATCAACTATAAAGCGTTGTTCATGACATAGAAAAGAGACACTTTAGACTCAGCGATGAAGGAGGTATTGGCTATCTAAATCTATCATGACGAACAAAATGATCCATGATAACGCACAATCCCCGAAGCCCATAAACCTACAATGGATGTAGAAGTAGAACTGATGAAAAGCAAGATTTTGAAACTTCCATAGATTACGATTTAGATAATTAATTAACCAGTTGCACGGAAGGCATCGTCATTAACAGCCCCGACGACGAAAATGCACAGTTAATTCAACAGCTTCACAAGAGCGCGAAACATATGAAAAGTGTAAAGATTATTAAGATATACTCTCTCTGTCATTGAAATCCAATTCACGAGCTACAGGAACGATGTCTTTAAATTTTCATGCCATCTATAGGTTGAAGTATGAGGTCGTTAAGCCAAAATAGTGAATGAAATAACATCAGAGCTTATCGTAAAGAAAAAAAGTAACATTAAGAATTTATAAGCATTGAAAATGTTATAAAGAGAACAACAAGTGTAAAACTCTGTCCATTTTTTCAACAAACGGATCTTCCTGTATTGAAATTTGTCTGGAAAACTTTGATGATACGTAAAGCGGGTGAATGTAATGCTCGCTGTAAATAGAATGACGCTAAGTGTTCATTTTATCATGCAAACCAAAGAAGGAATGTGAACGTCCGATCGACGTCAGCCATCAAAAATCAGGGATACAGCTGTACATGTCAAACTATTGAAGATCAAGTAGATTAAGTGATACGCCAAATGATGACGGATGGACCTCAACCATGTGAAATGGATGTGAAACAGATTAGAAGAAGACCACCAATCCAGTGATAAAAGCTCCTTATACAGAGCTCCAAACAACTCAAATGTTCAGCGAATTCGTAAAATATGAAAAATACACGATACTGCTCTTGCGTGCAATAGTGATAAATGACAAGTTTACTAGCGTTTACATACCATCCTATCTGTGAGCAATACGGATTCAGACGATTGAAGTGAATATTTCTTTGCTACTTCTATAAAGTAAAATCGGGAATCATAATAGCTTAAGAAGTAAAGAAGCAGGTCGCATGGTCACTTCATACATTGTACACAAATAATTTATACTTTTTAAGATAAAATTATATGCAAGCTTCATGTATACCACGTTAGGAAGCTGTTAGATTTAGCTTTCTAGGTTCCACAAGTAGCGCGAGATGTCGTACAACAACCCAATTTCCAAGTTTCCGTTTCTGAGGTAATTGTTTTGAGATTACTGCAGTAGAAAGATGGTTTTACATTCAACCTGTTGATAGTTATAGGTTTTTTTTTCAGCCGAATCAGTATACGAAATTGAACGGAGACTTTGAAAAGCTTAATGGAACGCTTTTGGTAAACTATTTGTTTATGAGACTTCTACTTCAAAACGCTCAATACTTACCGACATACAGCAGCAGCTTAGCAGCTTTGCCAGTAAGTTACATTCAACGTTTTGATTTTATAGAGCGCCTGTCTATCGCCTTTCAAATCTGATTTCATAATGTTCAGAAAGACATTGAGTTAAAATTGATATTAGGAAATTCCAGAATTGTGCTTGAATAATCCTCGCCACTTTTTCTACAAAAAATAATTTATTCTACAAATAAACCAGTCAAAGATGATGTGAAAGCAATTGGATTATCATAGAAAAATACGCTACAAAGTTTATGATTAACGTAGTTCAGCCCCCAATGTGGTTGTAGCTTCGACATGACAGCCATCAATCAACAAAATAATGAACTCAAATCGAACTACCTAATAACAATTGGCATTCGTCCAAGTCTAGGATCCGTATGACTTGCCGTTGTAGTAAAACATCTTTATTTTTACAGGAAGAAACAATAGAGATAGGTCGAAAGCGGCGAAGCTTCCGACACTTGGATGCAGTGAGTACATTGGAAGAAACACAAATCAAATGTGCCGACATCGCAAACACTCTGATGCCATATGCAAACGGACGAGTTTTAATTGACTATCTTTATCCAGACGAAAAATCCAAGAAGTCGATACGAAAGTTTGTGACATTCATTTATTTTTACAGCCAGAACATCTCATGAAAAGCCAAAATTCACCAGATTAATCGGTTGGAGATTGTAAATAATCTATCCACTTCTGCAGTGATTCTTATCACATTATGCTTACTGTTTTCCAATGACAATGAAGTATAAAAATAACCAGCTGATAAAATTGGATTCGTTTCTTGTTGATGTTTTCCTCATAAGAATTTCTACGTCAACAAACAAATAAATCAAAAATAGTGCATTTCAATTTAAATACACATCTGAATAGGCTCATCTTCAAAAGGCGAAAATTTCGGACACTTTTTTCCTATACAACTTTTATATTACGTTGCTACACCACCTTCAGTATAGGAAGATTGACTAGGTATAAATCAATACTGAAAATATACTAAACAAAGAAGAGGATATTTTAGCACAACAGGCGGAGTTATTCGGAATGTTATTCACTCGTTCCAAGGAATGATTGACGAACTTGATTGGATGAGTGTTGAAACAAAGAAGAAGGCTTATGGCAAAACTTCCAATATTGGTACGGCTTTGCTGATCAGAATCACTACCATTGAAAGTTGTTCTTTTTTTCACATTTTGATTCAAACACTACTACAGTATTTACTGTATTGGTGGTCAAAAAATCAATATAAACAATCGAAATATTGAAATTTTTTGTTTTGAAAACTGTTGCGAGAACAACAAATTAATGCAAGCATCATGTCAACCAACTTCATTTCGAGGTTTTCGGCATATGACCTCATCAACTACTATGTAATTTATTTGTACCTGACCTGTAAGCTGATTCTCTTCAATGTAAACATTTTTATTTAAGTGCAAAACATAGCGTTCCCGGATTGGATAATGGATGACAAACAACTGGATGCTTATTATTACAACCTGATATTCGATCCCACTAAACAGAACTATTACGACATGTGGACGATACTCATTCTGTAAGGTTTAATAACAATTTACAATTTATAGTTTTACTAGCAGCTAATAAGTTAGTTTATACGAGGCTCTGCACGAAATCACCTCAAAAATCCTTCGATGCAAAAAGTTCTGAAGCAATTCAGAGAAACATTTAATCGTCAAGTCTACAGTGCTTCTTTTACGGTAATCGTTGATAATATCTCAACTAAACTAAGGCATTCTCTTCTGCAAGTAAAAATGAATCGGTGAAATGGAAGTATGTATTTATGCACACCTCAATTCATTATTTTGCATCATCTGGATCACCTGGATTTTCGTTGATCATTGATGGAGTCAAGCCAGCATCAGCAAAACTTTCATTTTATTACATCGCACGCGAAGGTACTCCAATGAGTTATTTTCGCTCTAGTGAATTTTTGAGCATCACTGTCCCTTTCTAGGGCCTTCTAATGTCTTCACTTTAAATACGTCGTGATTATTGTAAATTTTAGGTTCAACATTGAGCTTCACTACGAGCAATTAATTGAAGCAAAAACGGACCGATACGACTTTCTTGGACAACCTGGGACAGTTAATGCATGGTACCAGGTCATATCCACACTAAACTAATTTAATTTTGTCTAGTTACTCGACTTTTACCTCTGCTTTCGAACTCTTCTTTCCAACTCCTCAAGCTATCTATTTGTCAGTATCAAAGTATGATATTATTCTGCTTTTCTTACATTTAACATTGGACGTGACAGATATAGCACAACATAGCACGTAATTTTTCTATTCAATAAATATCGTCTCCCACCAACATGAAATATCGAGCCACAGCAAAAGTATTTAGCCCGAACTTAATTCGATCACATTCCCAGCCGGTATTCTGCAACCACCGTATTTCCATCCGAAATGGCCAGCTTCGATAAATTATGGTGGACTTGGTCTTATAGCAGGTAGTTCTCAACACTGAGATTTTTTTTTCATTCAAATCTTTAAAAAAACGATAGCAATTTTACAATTTCTGAAATTGCGAGAGTGCCAGTATTTGAATAGAATTACGATAAAATTATAGTGCGATAGTACCTTAATCTTACAGAATGGAATACAGTTCATCTAAATGTGGTCTACTATCTGTCATGCCGTTATTACTAAGTGACTGTAACAGACTCCAGTAGAGTCCATATTTCACCTCATCTGTGCGAGGACATTCCAATAAATTCTTTTTGCTTGGTATACGATATAAAGTTCTTATAAAGTTTACCAAGTTCTTCTTCCGCGACCTTCGTAAAAACGTTTGACTATTGACTAGCGATTTCCGAGTTAGTGGGGCCAAGCTTGATACTCTCTGTAGGCAAAACGTTTTCATTAATTTCTAAAACTCGAAACATTTTTAGCGCTCGTGAAACTGTTTTAATAGCTGATAAAAGTTATAAAGTTCGTATCGATATTGTCAACAAAAATATGTGTTAAGAAATAAACTGAAAAACTATATTGCTTTTATCTAATAAATCTTCTGGGATTCCGCTTCATAATTTATTTGGTTCGGCTTTCTTACAAAAAAAAATTTACCTAAAAACAGAAAGGTTTCAATTTTGAGTAAAACTTGGGGACGATAGAGAAATGTCTTAGACGAAGCCTTCAACAAAACACGGTGTTATTCATTCAATCAAGCAGCGAGTTTAGATCGTTTCAATTCACAGCTATTGATAACGTTACCACCAATATTCCTCATAGTCTCGTGTTAAAGAAAATAGTTGCAGATGCCCATGCTAGAACCCATTCTTCCAGCCGTAAGGTGTTCAATAAAAGATGTTAGTTTTTTCTGGATAAGCAAATTTAGCTACGGTGCCGACGCTACCGACATCTTCTCTGTCGACTTGTTTTTCCAATAGAAATAATCATTCCCTAGTGTATAAATAAAGTTTTAAGCTCTTAACAACCTCATTCGCTTATACTTCATAATAATAACAACAACCTTACTGATTTCAGCATTTACTATCCGATGAATTAGAATTAGAAGAAAAGCGAAAGATTGTTTTTTCAAAAGTACTGCAATAATCTCACGACTGTAAGAATCGTACCTATACCTGATTTAGCGTGATCAATATCTATTCTTTATATTGCTCTTTGCTTTTCTGTTTTTGTGAGTTATATCCGGTTAGTTAAAATAGCACAGCTTCGCAAGCGCTAATCTTCTCGAATGGTTGATGTCTACCGCCTTATCAACATCTAACTGAGTTTACCTAGCTACAAAAAAATCTTCTTATCTACATATGGCTTGATTAAAGAATAATATAATCTGTATGTAACTGACGACTTCCCTAAATCACAAGACTTACAGAAACTACCAATCAATATATCCATTCATTACGTGGAATGGATTGTAGAGAATACTCTGTCGAGTGATCTTTGTTTTATCACTCGAATTAGATGCAGAGGAGAGTCATATTATTTATCATATTAATTTCTGGTCTCTGAATCATCGTATCGAAAGTTAGATATGGTGGAGAAGCCAGTAAAAGAGTAAATGTCCCAATTCATAAAAGGTCATAATTTCGACATTTCGAATTGCTTTTGGAATTGAACCTAGCTGAGGAACTGAAAAAGACATTGTTTCAATATTCCAAAGTCTCCGCTTCCTCCCTATATAAGCGGATACTGTTAGTATACTCCTCCATACTCTTCACTCATAACTTTTAACATAACATCCTTTCACCTTCGCTATTTAACTAATTATCGTTGTCTCATGTTATTAGAAATCTCGTACAATTGTTAATGATAACTCTATTATCTTAATTCTTCATTTATCGCTGTTGTAGTCTTGGTGTAATATATTTGTATAATGTTCATATGAAGGTTTAGTTACCCAAGTTTGAGGGCTGGCGGCCGACTCTCAATTGGCTAGCACCTAGTGTAGCTGCTTTTGCTTCTTACGAAGGCAAGCACTCAACTCTGGGATCTTCATTCACTCTTTAGTGTCGTTCATTATAAGAGGGACATACGCTGCTTCTGCTTCCGACGGACGCCTTCTGAGATCCGTGGTCTTCATTCATTTTTCATTCTACAGCATCGTCGTAAAGCGAGTATACGGTTCAATTACTCAAGTTTGGAGCAAAGCTTACAATTACTGAACCCGAGCCCTTGCATATGGATGTGGAGATGATGATATAGTTCATCTTGACTTTCGAGAACTTTGTAGCACAGCCAATGATCACATGTACAACTTCGGAAATAATGATACCCACCGCTATATATTTCTTCTTCTTATGCATCTATGTGCATTCCTTTAACTGACACAGAGTGTTAAATTATGCATTAGGTTAGTGCAAAAATTATTGCCGTTTACGCTGTATGCAGAAAAGTGGACTGCAGTAATATTTCTTCCACCAACCTAATATAAACCTAGTACACCTTAGTATAATATGAGTGAGGCAATCATATAAAGCATGAAAGAATCATGAAGACCCATAACTGGATGTTCAAGATAAAATATTCTAGCCATAATAGCATGACTGCTTAAGAAAATGCTGCTGCTACTATTTTCTGCCGCTATCACGAACTGTACTTTACTTAGGTCATGAACTTACTCATGGTTTTGACGACGAGGGCGTTCAATTTGGACCTGAAGGTGAAATTCAGTTCCCATCGTGCAAAAACTGTACTGGTTGGATGGATGAACTATCGACAGACGGTTTCAATTCGATGGCTCGTTGTGTTATTGATGGTATACCGACTTTCCAACCACATTTTCTTCTGTTTTATATGTTCAAGTTTGAAAAAAAATCAAAACTAAGGCAATTATGAAAGTAATAGCTATGACACATCGCATCCTTATACAAATGCCTAGTTTAATCCTAGACATTGTGCAAATCGAGCCTCTATCTCCGTGAGGCCGACGTTGGCACTCGTACAACAATCCAAGGAAATAAAAGCAGAATAATCTTTCCTTTTGAGCGTCGCTACGATAAAGTCGAGTTAACATCTATTTATGCAAAGCATAACTTTTTATCTTTTATAAACTATTTCAGGCGATGAATCCTTAACAAAATAATGTTATTTTATGAATCTGAACTATGGTTATAGTATGAATTATAAGAAAACGATTGAGGTTGTAAGTTCTGTCTGGGAAAACCAGAGCATGTTGAACATCCGTTGATTTCGTAGAGAACATTTTCTTAAACAATTCTACCTCTCTCATTCTTGCGTGACCATTTGATTTTGCTCCTCTCTAGATATAAATACTCATATTTACAACCAAAACATTAATTACAGAGTATAGTAGATTCTGTCCGATAAATGCTGCCACGTATACGCCAAACTGCGTGAATGGCAAACAAACACAAGGAGAAAATATTGCAGATAATGGAGGTGTGACTGCTGTTTGAAACCACAGGAACTCTTCTTCATAATTTTTTTTCGATAGGAATTCATGCTGCTTTTCGTGCTTATCGCACACATATTGCTCTTGATGGACCAGATCCGCTTCTACCGGATCGACTTTTTGGACAGTTCACTCATGATCAGCTTTTCTTCTTGAACTTTGCTCAGGTATAGATTTTTCGTCAATTTTAAGATGAATACATAACTGATATGGTGAAATATAAATTCGTCCCGTAATTCAGTCTTAGTGGTGATTTGGAAAAATAGAAAAAAATAGATTAGCCTTAGCGCTGATCAGTATCTGTTGCCTCTACCTATTCATATCTGACGTGATATCGTGAAGATGGCTGGTGTATACAATCGGATAGAATCCACTCTTTACCGCTATCGGATGGCGGACATGGTAGGCATGGGGCGTTCGCGAACAAGTATGCACTGATTCTGGTCTACTTAATACTTTGACAACTCCACCAATGTGCTATAGAAAGCCAATTCTTCTAAAATTAGCAAAAAAAGGTAATACTTTTGACATAGCATAATAAACATTATTCTTTATTGACGTCAAATGGTTCTACAAACACAAGCGATTTCAAACATAGCTTATTTCCTAACTGTAGACCTTCATTAAGATATTACCTGTCGACACTACTGAACAGTGTGTAGTAATATTCTCTTCGCGATAGTACTGAATTAGTGGTAGCGCTATTGGACAAGTCAGAATGACAATCTGCTAGAATCAAAAAGAAAAAAATGACATACAGTAATCTGTGTGTGTTATAAAGGAAGGACATCTCAGAATATATCCGTCTACGTTGAAAACTCAATAAGCCAACTAACGTTGAATAAAACACGCGCTATGATTACCACACCGAGAATGAGCCTTCCAAAAATTCAGAACCAGTAAAAATACCTGGCTATTACACAATAGTAAATTAGTCCAAAACCCAAGTTTCTAAACTTAAAAAACGCCTTAAGTAGAATTAATGAGTAATTTAGTGCCTTAAGTAGCATACAGCTTAACATACTGATTTAATTACATTGTATAACGGAAGTATCTGTTTGTACGTGCCAGTGTATGATTGACGAGACATTCTAAAGATCAAAGGCACTATTATATAACTTACAAGGTCTTAGAATCCACTAATAATTACGGTCATTACTATGAAAAAAAATCTATTTATAATTTATCGACCACGGGCGCAGTAACGCAGTGGTGGAGGTGCCGCAGTGTCACGCCGGCCCGAATCGGTTCGCGGCCGCCTCCCAAGCCTACCAAGCCATCCCTCCGGGGTCGATGAATTTATACCACGGTAATCTGGGTAAGATAAACTGGCACTGACTTGGTAAAGAGTGGCCAACTCCGGTCATCTGTATAGACCAAGCACGCATTAAACCACCTCCACGATATCACGTTGAAGACGAATGCGTTGGCGCATCCCGCCACAAAGGATTGATAAATTCCAACAATTATCTAATTATCTATTATCCACAATGATTTTTCGAGGGCATGTTCAGGTTAAGTGACACCACACAGATAAACAATCAATAAAACTAGGAAGTTCTGCACTAATCATGCTGCTCAACTTTCAAATTACGCAAAAGTTCTGTAACACTAATGTTTAGATGAGGTCCTTACCAAAATTTCAAAGAAACAAGACTTCAGATTCCAACTTCTAACTGAAAACATTACCAGGAAATTTTCATGTAAATATTACAAATGTACTAATCTACTAATTACTTAACTTAATCAAGTGTGAAGTTGACCATGTTCTGCAAGGGTGAGATACAGCTCAGTGGAGGACCGCTGCCTTAGCAGGGTAGTGGGTCGTAGTTCAATTCCCAATACATCTATGGGCTTTTGCCTTATCTAAAACAGTATTCGCTTATTGGTTCACATCCTGCACCAACGTTATTTTCTTTGTGCAGTGGTGGAGGTGCCAGAGTGACACGCTGGTTTGAATCATTTTGTGGCTGCCTTCTAGGCCTACCAAGGCCGCCATCTCTACTGGGGTCGATTGATTGGTACTGGAGAAATATGTGTGAGATAAACAGTACTGACTTGGTAAAGAGTGGTCAACTCGAATCGCTGTGTAGACCAGGCTCGCATCCAACCACCTACACGATATATTTAGGACGTTGAACACGAATGCGTAGGTGAATCCTGCAAAAGGATTAATCAAGGCCAAAGTACACTTTATCTGATCTCTATACATAACAGAGTTGCGGATGAAGTATTGCATTTATGTCTTTCTAGCCATTATGGATGAAATTTTATATGATTAACATCACTCTATAACACAATAAATGACACTAATTATGGTAGAATTTCCTACGATGTAGTAATAATTAGAAACTGCCTAAGTGCTATTAGTAAATGGTTTATGCTTAAATTATAAATGTGACTAAAGGAAGATATTCAATCAGTTAACAATCAAAACAATGGCAAGTAATTCGTACTGGACAAATAATCTTCATAGTCAACAATGAAGTCTTTTTAATCATCAACTTGGCACCTTAGGCAGTATTTCGAAATCGGAGATCTAGGAGATTCTTTATAGACAGGCAAGTCCTGTAATCCTTAGATTTAGTATTTGTTTAAAGCAGTTTTCATAATCGGGCGCCTTCTGACAGCTTTCACGAAATCACGATTAACTTTACAAACTAAGTTGTCCTGCCTTTTGGTCTCAATATACATCTGATGATTGGTCTGACCTCAAAAATTGATGTATCCACCAAATTTAAATTCTCAACTGAAATTAGCTTGCTTATCTTTATAACGTAATATTGTAAAAATTGTACAAAACCTGACCAGTTTTAATTTTCAACCACTGTGCTGCAAGTGTTCGCTCTGATAATGGTTGTTAGCATTTCCTCATGTTATTTTAAGGTGTGGTGTGAAAAACAACGAACAGATGATCAGTTATACACTCAGCTTATGGTCGATGCACATTCACCTTCAAGATACCGTGTGTTCGGCACTATCCAGAACTATCCGGCGTTTCGAGTAGCATACAACTGTCCTACCGACTCCGTTTACAATCGCTCTCAACACTGTAGCGTATGGGTGCCCACCTATGAGCCATGAATTGTTACCGTGTACACTGTCTAATCTGTTAGTGAATTTTGATTGTAATTAAAGATTGCGAAAGTGTCTATTGCATGATCTTTATTCATAACGTTACACTACTATAGGAATGTGGTAGAGCTATAATTTTTATGTATCAAAAATTTATTGATAAAAACGATTAGAAAGAAGTTTAATGACAAAAATTGGATGGTGATTTCCAATGACGGCTATCTATTAGGCTCGGCATCCAACAGATGAGTAAATAGTATGTTTTTTCTTTCTTGAGCAACACGAGGTTTTTCAAAAAGACTATTGAAATGGCTGAAACTTCGACGATTTGACCTTCCTCAGAGCCTGGAAAGGCCAGATTATTCACAAATCCATCATCCAAGTAGCTTCATTACTCAACAGAGATAATTGTTAAACTATAAGATGATAGACTTATAATACTATAAGGTTCATTGTCTGCTCATGTAACTACTTCACTAAGAAGTAGAAAATTCAAATAATGCGCTGAGTTCAGACAATGAAGCTCATAGTGTCATAAGTCTATCATCATATGGTTTGACAATTATCTCTGTCGAGTAATGAAAGTATTTGACTAATGGATTTGTGAGTAACCTGGCCTTTCCAGACTCTGAGGAAGGTCAAACGCCGAAACGTTAGCCATTTCAGTAAAGTGTTTTTGAAAAACCTCGTATTGCTCAAGAAAGAAAGAACAAACTAAAAATTGGATGTTTTTAACTAGAGTAATAGATTGTGTGGGAGCGCAGTGGCTCAGTGGTGGAGGTGCCGCAGTGACACGCCGGCGCGAATCAGTTCGCGGCCGCTCCCCAGGCCTACCAAGCCCGCCATTCCTCCGGGGTCGGTAAATTGGTACCAGATGAGTCTGGGTAAGATAACTGGCACTGACTTGGTAAAGAGTGGTACTTGGCAACTCAAGTCATGTATAGACCAGACACGCATTCAACCACCTCCACGATATCACGTTGAACATGAATGCGGTGGCGCATCCCACCACAAGGGATTGATCAGCGCCAAAAATTATCTTATCTTATTAATAGATTGTGTAATATATAAAAATAGAGTAAAAATTTCTACCATATAAACGAAAAAGCAGGAAGAATAACAGATGAAGAACAAATAAGCGTTGGTGAAGGGCAATGTGGGATGCGTCCCACATTCAACTCTGTGATATCATTGAGGCGGCAAAATATCAGTCTGCTTCACACAATCTGGAACTTGAGGTGGCCAAGTTTGATCAAACCTGTTCTGCTTACTTTCTCATTATTTCTGCTATCAATTTTCTGAACATCAAACTACAGAAGACTTGGTTTGCTTGATGCGGACTCTAACTTCTAGCTTATCACCACGGCATTTCCTACCTGGTATTGTTCTATGTGTCTTTTCAGCTTAAACAAATGCTCACACAATCGTTGCGAAATGTCATAGGATGAACTTCAATTTTCATTCAATACGACATTCAATATATTTTATGACAAACAGCAAACTTTAGTAGGTGGTTTGAAGAAGGATTTTCTTTATGGAAAAATCAGAGATTTTGTTGTCAGATATCAACGATTTGCTGAAGCCATTAGGCCAAAAACTTCTCTTACCGTATAAAATTATTTTGTGTCCAAACGTAATAACTAATTTAACTGGGCAAAACGCCTTCTAGTTGAACAAATCTGGATAGAAGCTGGACTTATTTCAACTCGAGACCTAGCTACTGATCAATGCTATTGCAGTCTTCATGCATTACTTTTATTTTTCGTTTAAATGAAGACTTGATAACCCAAATTCGAAGTATTACTTCGGAGCTGTCTCAAAAGTTTCGCATGGCAACTTATAGCGAGCAATTTTCTGCAGAAGCTCCATAACTTGATTCCGATTAAGACCACTGAGCAACCAAGCGTGCACAAAGCCACATTTTGTAGAGTAAACTGCAGAGCTACAGAGAATAGAATATAGAAATTTTGAAATTCTGATTTCCTGTTTATTAATTTGCATACAGGAAAAATATGTTTCGGGACATCTTTCAAATACTGTTAGATATAAAGACCTCATCTCGGAAAATATTTTTTCAATCAATGGACTTAAAAAGAGGGGAAGCAACCTCTTACGTCCATATATAGTTCCAACGTTCTCATTAATGGTTCAAACCCTCAAGATGGAGGGTATATCTGGTAGTCAGTTACATATCTGAATCAAATCTATGTGAACTGACTGACTTATGAACACCAAAGAAGAATCGCATGGATGATTTGATTTGTCGGATCGTTTTGATTTCCGGAATATACATGAATTATTCACAATGAGAGAATTCAAAGATCATTTATTATCGTATAAGCTAAGAAATATCAAGAATACTTTTTATTTACCATTGTGTATCGGCGAAACTAAATTTGCTTCCAAATATAATATATTATTGATAGACACTCTCAGGAACCTCAGTCATAAAGTTGAGCCTCAGCTGAAACATGTAACAACAATATTTATTATATGGAATGACGTGAAGAAGAATAGTATGATGAAGAATGATCGAAGCACTAATTTTTAGTTACGTTAGTTAGTTTTTAGTTAGATATAATGACAATATATTGAGGATGAACCCTCTGGTCCCATAAAAATTTCAGTGATCATTAACAACTATACTTGAGCAAATATAAAAGACACAGGCACATACCGTCGACGATTTAAAGAAGTTGAACGGTCGGTGTCGGCAAGAAGTATATTAAAAATCTATCGTACACGGAAGAAAACCATTGAAACAACATTTTGAGAGGTTTTAATTAATCAGGTTGTAATTGTGAAGAGAACTACTTTCACAACTTCCGAATCTCCATGGTCAACCATCATAACAAGGATGAATCAGAAGTACCGACTTCTGAGCTTAAGTTGCAATAAAATTAGTAAGTGATGATGTGTAATAACTTTCACTATATGTTCAAACTCTAATAAGTCGACTATTATTTCGATGATATTTTATTAGTTGATTCTATAACTTTCACCACACTATTGTTTTATTCAGCTTTTATTTATTTCAAAATCGGGTTGCTCTTTCAAAAAACTGTGGTGTTCTATAATTTATCCTAGCTGCTTTAGCTAATGGGATATAGAAGTGTTTGTGCTTCGCGGCTTAATCAAATGAGAATCCAAGTTGATCAGCGCCCCCACTTACGGTGGAATAAGCTTCAAGAATTAATTTACGTTAGAAATAGTGTGAGGGAAATGGCTGACAAAAAAAGCACTAAGTTTGGGTCGGCACTGATTCATTGTATTGATCCTTTAGCTATTCAGCTAGAAAGAACGCAATGCATTTCTCTGGTGAATAAGGAAATGATGAATTCTCTGATGAAAAAATGAATAATAAAAAAAAGAACAAACAAGAATGATGTGCGTAAACAGTCTCGAAAGCGAATCAGCCTAGAAAAACCACAATTTCAATTTAAAATTCTGTGATACTTTCCGTAGGAAAACCACTACAAATTGCTCCATCAAAAGTTCAAACTGCGGTGGACGGCAGCATTGAACTTGGACACGATATGATGTTCAGCTTCTTCAAGTTGGCGGCCAAAAACTGAATGTATTCATTACTGGCACGTCATATGACAATATATCTCTAGAGTAGATAGATACTTAAGCAATTGATGACTTTGTTTAGGTTATTTTGTACAAAAAGGAGTGGATATCAAATATGACAGAACGACTTGTTCGCTAAACGTGTTCTACAAACTATTCATAAAGTTGGTCCTATTGCGTGTAATAGGGATGATAGATGTAACAAGGATAACAAGCATTATATAACATATAGCCTCATTATATAACAATCAAGGCTTCAGATGAATTCCGCTGTATAAACCATATTCAAGCAAGAATGAAAGTTATAGAACTTACTTTTGTCGAGATTACTTCCCTCCTCTTAAATATATTTTCGTAGACTATATAAAAACAATCAAATCTGCTCACTATTCGTTGCAGTGGATGATGAGCTGATGGAATCAGCTATGAGAATGTCTTTCTTATTAATGAAGAATTTCTATGGAATTATTCTGCAGCTGACAAGGTCCTATTTCTGAATAATACATAAGCAGCCATGATGTCGAACGAATCTGATGAAGTGATGAAGACACAGGAGTGCGAATAAATAGAAAAACTCATTCCATCAAAAACGCATGGAATGAAGAGAACCAAATCAAGATCAATGATTGTAAAATCCAAAAAAGCAAAACAACTTGTGCCCTATGATCGTTGAAAACAATAAGAAGAGCTATGGTGAAGACGTAATGCTGCTTAGATTCTAATCAACCGAAAAGACGGCGAGCAATTCATGGAGTGCTCAATGTCTTCTTACAGCTCAAAAACAAAATACCAAACAGGATCCCACAACACATTTCAATATGTCAAATCTTCATGGTTCGTTGGTATACACGTCAAAAGCCAACCATCATCAGGCCTTCCCTATTACGATAAGATAGATAGAAGAATCGTGAGATTGTGCCCACGAAAACGCAAACATCTGCCCGCACCATCACATACAAGTTTATTGAAAGTGATAATCGTTAACTACAATAGAATATCTGAGAACATCTTTTGCCGGTGTCACGTGTACTATGAAAACACTAGTATGAGGTAAGAATAAGGAGAAAAATTTCTGTCGCACGTGTAATGCGTGAATACGGATCATCCCAATATTCAAGTAATCATTTTAATCAAATTAATAAAAAGTTTAGTCAATAATGGAACCTTCAGAAAAAAAAATTTACGGCTCTTTGTGAGATAATACGCTCCAATCTATTTCTCTCGTATCATCCACATTATTAGTCTCCTTCTTTACGAAACGTTTGGAGCTCGGTACTTTGTAGACGCAAGATGAACGTTTCTCTGTCCATGGTTATGCGGACTGGGAGGATTCTACAAAAGCGAATGGGAGGTGTGTTTATGGAGAATTGTGTGAGTTACTCGTAGATTTACTGGTGAAATAAGAAGCATTCGTATTGTTTTTAGTGGCTTGTAATTTCACTGAAGTTCTATCTTTTAACTATAATGATGGTATACAAGTAACAATAGTTGTCAATGGAATATTGCTTTTATAAAATATGCTGTTTGTATTTGTCAACAGGCTCTGGTCTCATGGTTCATCGTGATTCCGATGACAATAATTACAAAGTAAAGTTTGAGTTCAACGAAGAAAACAAGAAAATCCTTGATGCCATCATTGCTAATTATCCGGAAGAATATAAATGTGCAGCCTTACTTCCTGCCTTGGATTTGGCTCAACGTCAGCATGGGTGGTTGCCCATATCGGCCATGCATGAAGTTGCTCGTATTCTTGGTTTGTTTTTCCTGTGTTCTATCAATCAATGACTTTTGTTTCGAGAAAACATGTGTTCTATACTATATTTTATATCACAGAAGTGCCACGAATGCGAGCATATGAGGTAGCCACATTCTATACTATGTTTAACAGGAAACCTGTTGGGAAATACCATTTACAGGTACTATCTTTTGTGCTCTAGTAGGTCGTAGTCTACAAATGTCATCAGGGCTCACTAAACATTTGAAATTGGTATTCTAATAAGGTTTCATTCAAGAAACTAAGATCTCGTGTAAGTGTACGTTTCAGGTCTGTGGCACAACTCCTTGCATGCTACGTGGTGCCGAAACAATCATAGAAGCTATAAGTAAAAAACTTGGTATGTATGCTAAAATTTAGAAATGCTTGACAGCTTATTGCTCTACAAACTCTGATGTGCGTGTTTTCGTTGCAAGTTAAGGTATCAATGTTGGAGAAACCACAAAAGATGGACTTTTTACATTAGCAGAAGTAGAGTGTTTAGGAGCATGCGTCAATGCGCCAATGATGCAGGTTAATGAAATATTTGAAAAATCATTAGATTGCTTACTCATGATTTTTTGAGAGAATACAAAGTACAGAAGTTTGCTTTTTTTAGGTTAATGATGATTACTATGAAGATCTCACTGTAAAAGACACAGATGATATTATATCAGACTTAAAGGCAGGACGTCGTCCTCATCCCGGACCTCGTTCTGGTCGTCTTGCTGGAGAACCTATTGGAAAATTAACTTCGCTTGTGGTATGTTTGAAATTTTAAAAGTCCTGATGCTTTGTATACTTATGGATTTTCTCCTGCTGCAATTGGTCTTTGAAGAAGTTTTGCTGCTTCATATTTGCTGTTGTAGTAAATAATATGCTTAATGAGATGCCGCCCTAGGACACTTTTTAATCTCATACGTGACTTTCTAATGTATATCTACCTGTTATGATTTCAAAACATAAAAATAAAAAGGCATTCTTACATTGCTGTATTAATGCGGATTTCGCACACATTGTTTTTGTGCACATCCAAATAATAAGCGTTAACAACAAAAGTTCGTCGCTTTTTATTCTGAAAAACTTCAGAGCTACATTTTTCGTAGTTACCGTTTATAAATGTTCGGGATATAATTTTACGTGTGGAAAAGTGAATTTCTATGCCAATTTGTATAAGCTAGAATTAGGTGTTCTTCCATAATTTGGGTGTTTTATTGTAGATGGAAGCAAAAGTATCTGTGAAGTACCTTTGGTGATTTTTCAGTAACATCGATTATATTCACAATTACACAAATGTTCAACTTTTTGTTCTGAAATTAAATCCTCTATCGATTTCATTGAAAGTGTTTCAGGAAGAGCCAACTGGTCCAGGTTTTGGTCTCCAAGACGCTCTCAAGTAGATATGTTAATTAGTTCAGGAATTTGTCTAGTAAATAAATATTATATTTTTGGGTATTGTTTATTTTTAGGATGGCACTTTTGTCGAAATCTAAATATTTTATTGTAGAGTTCTGAATTGGTATGACATTCTGAACATTAGATTCCAGATGAAGGTAGTTTTGCTATTTTCCCAACTTCATCTTACTTTTCGAAAAGCTGAATTACAAGGAATATGCGAAGCATTGGGCATAAGATTTGATTTGTCTCAAGTTTCTATTAAGGTGCTTCAAAGTCGTCTTCAATATAAATTAACTAGTCCTCTAGTGATTGTTATAATTATTAACAGCTGTAATGAGTGGCTAGAGTCTCAGCGGTGTCATACTGTGAAAACGATTTCCTTGAGCTTGCTTGAAATTAAGAAGGAAAATTTAGTCTGTTTGGCAATAAGACGTGGTCGTATTTCTTGCACTATACATAGGATAGTTACAATGTTCATCATCTCTTAATTTAGAAATTACACGTAAATTTTTGGATCTGTAAAGAGTACTTTGTGATTATTGCTTTAGGGCCTTGTGTTTATGGTGGATGTAAATACTTATTGATTATTGCTTTAGGGTCATGTTTTTATGGTGGACATAAATAGTGAGAGCGAGATAAGAAAAATTCTTTCACGTTCCCTTCTTTTGAAGTCGGCATATGTTCATATGTTTGTTAGTGACAATTACGAAAATTTACGCTACCAGATTAACAATAGTGCCGAAGACTTTAAGGTATGCATAGTTGGGAGGAAACAGTTTCTGTCTAATTTGCATCGAAATTTAAGAATTTCGACCAGGCTGATCAGTCCTTCTCAGTGACAGCACTTTCAGTTGGGCGGAAAAAAGGAATTAATTGTATGCAAACAGCTGCAGTAAGAATGTGTTTTTGATCGATTATATCAGTATTAAGCAGATTTATATTTACATTGTATGCATATGCACATATATAGAGTGTATATATATATGAATGATTAAGTATTATACGATTATTAAACAAATTCATAGCACTTCATATATAGCATATACTTCGAGGGGCTTAGAGGTGCTTTCCAGTTTTTCTGCTAACACAGGAATTCGCTTCGATACTTCCTCTCACTGTTGCACCTGTGAATTTGAAGGAATCCCATAATAAATTCACAATATTGGAGGAGTTTGCTAACGCCGATGCACTTGAGCCAAGTCGTGTTTTCTTCTGCAAACTGGTACATTTATTTACCAGTGTTTTACGCTTTCTCTAATTAGTTTATTCACCACATCATTTTATATGTTCCACAGATTGACTACGGTCAAGCACATTTGAAAACTGTTTATAACATCAAAAAGCGACTGTACATTGGCAACACAACTATGGATCCGGAACTGGCATTCATTCAAGTGTGTTCGTCAAGATCTCATAAATTATAGTAGAGTCCTCAACATTTCGTCTATTACTAATAGAATAAGATAAGCTCCAGGATTAATTTGTTCCTTGTGCCGGGATGCGCCTACACATTCGTCTTCAAGGTGATATCGTAGAGGTGGTTGGATGTGAGCCTGCTTTATACAATGACTTGAGTTTACCACTCTTCACCAAACCAGGGCTAGTTATCTCACTCATATTTCCTGATACCAATTGATCTTTACCGACCCCAAAGGGATGGCAGGTTTGTAAGCCTGGAGGGCTGCAGCGAACCTAATATGGTCGGCGTGTCATCGTCGCACCTTCACCACTATGCCACTGCACTCCCACATTACTAATACAGCTCTAATTTATCATAAATTATTGATTTACAGTTGTCTTCAATATTGTAATTATGATACCTTTGCTTTTTCATTTTTTATGCGTTTTAGTGCAACGTGTCTTCAATTCGAACAGATGATCTTGTATTGGATCCGTTCATGGGCACAGGTATCATTGTTACGAATGGTAATCTTGGCGACACAAATATATCGAACTACTCCTTATATTCTTATGCCGCTTACTCTTAGTCAACGTGGTGTGTGCTAAAGATTTCTAGGTGGACTGCTACTATCTGCTGCCGAATTCGGTGCTTACACTGTTGGAACGGAAATTAATTATCAGATTGCTAAAGCGATTGGTTCGTCGTTTTTTCTTCTCCTGTTTTTGTCCTTGGATCTGTATTAATGTATATTTCTATGTCAGCGTAGAATTTCAATTTCACATCTTTTTGAGAGGATTGTTACGTCACGTTCTTTCTGTAATGTAATTGTCTACGTTATTTTACCAACATGAACGAAAGAAGATTTAGGACATAATTGTAGATTTGGGGAAGGTTGTCTAAACTCAGTTATTGTTAGCCGGTCACCATCAAAGTGCCAGAAATTTGACTGTAGTTTGTAGATTTTAGGGTTTTTAAACTTTATTTTGGTTATTGAGTAAAATCTACAGAAGTTTCACTGCTTTGCGAAGTGAATCGCCTACGTTTACGTGCTGCATCATACTTCGTTGTTGGGTTAATACACCGATTTTTATTGACGTAGGTGTGTTTTTGAAACACCAAAAGCTGTGCAATACTTCTGGAATTAGACAAAAATTATAGTTCCGAGACATAATGTGATTCTAATGTTTTTGGAAAGTAATTTCCTTTGAAAAAATAAGTTTTGAGTTTGTTGTGGAAACGGGTTTACGATATCAATTGTAGCTATCGTTCGTTAGATCTGCTATGTATCTGTTCATACCAAAGCAGATATACAAATTGTAAATTTTTATGTTTCAATTTTTACTTCATGTTTTTCTAATCATAGATAATAAGATAATTTTTGGCGTTGATCAATCCCTTGTGGTGGGATGCGCCCCCGCATTCATGTTCAACGTCATATCGTGGAGGTGGTTGAATGTGTGCCTGGTCTATACATGACTTGAGTTGACCACTCTTCACCAATTTAGTGCCAGTTATCTAACCCAGACTCCTCTGGTACCAATTTACCGACCCCGGAGGGATGGCGGGCCTGGTAGGCATGGGGGGCGGCAGCGAACTGATTCGGGCCGGCGTGTCACTGCGGCACCTCCACCACTGAGCCACTGCGCCCACTTTCTAATCATGGAGTTTAATATTTTTCGATTGTTTGATCGAGTTTTTTTTTCTTGCTATCATCATTCAATGGAACACGTTTAATTGCAAAAATATAGAACAGTTCATGGATCGCTTCTGTGCTGTGCATGGAGCAGTCGTGCATGTTTTAAGCTTCACTTTGTTCGCAACCCAAGCATAACCAAACAGACGCATAAAATATCGGTTGCGCACTTTTTTCAATTTAATACTAATCCAAAATGAGACATTTGTCTTTTCTACTCGATTTCGGAGTAGAAAAGACATTATTTCTTCATAAAATTTCATCAGGAATATAAAGCACTGTTTTTTAAGGCACTTGATTTGTCGTAAAATGTGCTGATGAAGATAAACTGGTATAAATATGACAGAAATCATTCAGTCAGTCGTTTCATGGGTTCATTCAATTATAACAACGGTCATAACGTTCGTCCGCATTAGTATCTTGCAATTCAGACTTTGGAGATCATCGAGATTGAGAGAATTGTACATTAAGAGCTGAAGCCGGTGTGCTAGTCGTACTATGACAGTTCATAAGAGCAGATGGTTGAAAACAGTTATGCAGTGGAGTCGTAGAGGAACCGAAATTTCTTCCTGCGACTTGTGCGATTTTTTAAGAATGAACAATTTTTCAATGAATCTCTATATTCTGAAAAATTATGAAAACCAGAATCAAGAATACAAATTTATGTGTTAAAACAAAAATTGATAAGATTGCTGGTAGACCGTTCACTTCTTATTTTATGCTTAAACACCTCTGGTTTCCACCAATTGAAACCAATTAATTATAAACGAAGAAGCTGTGAAAGCAGACAAGAATTCTGAAAAATTCTAGGAATAGGATTCTTTGATGTTCAGCTGCATAGCTCGGAACGCTCTAAGTTCAGAAATTTCAAGGTTATTTTTCTATCAACGAATTAAACAATTATGATTTTAAGGTCTGGATTTTTTTCCTTCAATTTTGAAATGTTGGAAACGATGCTAATCTGTATCAAATTTGTCGGGGAAAACTTTCCAAAATAGTTTATTTGTAGATGTATAGAAATTATTAAGCAAAAGAATATCCTAAATCGCATTTATATCACCACTCGCATGAGTTGTAGGAGTTTTGTAGCCTATCTCAGTAACTTGGACGTCTTTTTAAGCATTTGATATTGAGGGATTGGGTTTATTAACAAGTGTTTACTCAAAGCAAAGTATTCGTATAAATGACTGTAAGGTTTCGGCTTTTAAACGTATTAGTAATCATAACTTATATCTTTATTTCGTAATTATCGTAATTGTATAATTGTTTTGTAGTGGTGTTACACCATACATAATTATGCTGAGTTGGCCGCAACAACAAACTGCAACACAATGATTTGCATGATATCAGTCAGCGGGTGAATGCTGATATAAGATATCCACGCACTATAAGTGAAGCATTGAGTGTTTGTAGAGCAAGGGCCTTGGCAGAGTATTAGTAAATGCTTCCCTGTTCTAAGGTATGGGGACTTGAGCTTTATTTTGATAATTTTCTCTATATTACATCAATAGACACCATCACAATGCAAATCCACTTTGACACATAATGTTTAGAATCATTGTCGAAAAATTAAGACCATTCGATTCGTTGAATGTTAATAAAAAAACATTCGTGTTAAGGTAAGTCATCGCGACATAATGCCCTAGTACGCTCCACGGAAGAGAGTGTTAAGGCGAACTTCGAGCAATATGGAACAAATCATCGTTACCTCAGTGGTATTCTAGCTGATGCTTCCTGGCATGATCTGTGGGCGAGGCCTCTGTTTGACGCAATTGTTACAGATCGTATGTTTATTGCAATATTGTAGAACAGTGAGGAGTGCTCACCAATGAAATCAAACATTTTCCAAATGATCCTTCTGAACTGTCATAATAATCAAATGTCACCAACATGTGGTCATATTTAAAAGTGCTCAAGTTTTACTACTTGCTTGTTTGGATAGCCCGTCTTCACGCGCAGTGTGTCTCCCAGCAATCTCATTCGTTTTCTTCTCCCACGACTGTTGTTCATGACGGTGGTCTTCTACGTATATAGTGGTAATGGCGCGACAATTTCCTCGATTTCGAATTCATAGATAGCTGTGAATATATTTTACAGTGGTCGTCCATAAACACTTTTGCATCTTTTCAAGTACGATTCTATAGTGTTTTGTTGTCCATTTGTCGTTTCCTCTTTTCATTACCAGTTCGCTTATATTCCGATTTCGACATATACTTTTCTTATGCTTCCAAACGAAATTTTTTTTTAAAATATTCCTTCTACAAAGTTCGTTTTGCTGCTGGGTTTGCCGGTTATATCCAAGAATAAACCTTTCAAGCGTTGTGAGTAGTTCGCGAAAATTTTTGGAAGGGTTGAACTATCAGTCCTAGTCTCGAATACGTTGCATAGCAAGTGTGGAGATTTGTGGAGTTGAATAGTGATCTCTTTTATACGTGCCATGTGGCTCTCCCTTTTCGCAATTTGTCTCTCACATCGATTTCCCATTTGATCGACCAAGATATATATCAAATTTAGTTTCTTTAATTTAAGAACCATCAATTTAGATTTCATTTCCATTTCACTATTTCACCATGGGTTTTACTCATAGATTATGTTTCTCCTTATTCGTAATCCTATCCTTTTATAACTTCGCTGAACTTGTTGAACACCACCTGTGCTTCTGTATGCGTTAGAAATAAAATGATGTCATCCGCAAAACAAAGGTTTGATAGAAATTTTCTATTAACACGAATGCCTCTTTTTTTCCCACGACTTCATTTACAATTGCAGAGTAGCACTGGACAGTTTTGGGAGAATGCTATCGACTTTTCGAAAAAACACAATTTCTGATTTCAAGCTGTCGAATACTTTTCTGTAGTAGATGAAAGTTAGGACAAAAAGTGTTTGGTATTTTTGACAGATACCTATAACCCTTGCTACCGTTCATGTGATCCATGCAGCAAAATACCGAATCCTGTTTCTTCTACAGGTCGGGCTTCATTCAGTATTGTTGTTATGCGCAATAGGATAGTCTTCTTGTAAAGCTTGCAATGTGCATTTAACAAGCAAGATTGTTATTCCGAGTATACTTACGCTCACACTTCGTGGGCTAAAAATCCTTGCGCGAGGTTTTTCTTTGGTCTGGTATTTTTTCGTTTTACAGATATCTTGTCATGTAGCATGGCGTGGGAGTGCATGTGGCATGTGGATACCAACTCTTATCCTGCCCTGAAAGTGTGCCAATTTTATGCTTTTATGGCAACTCCAATTTCCAAGTTTGAGTTGTTGTACCGCCGGAAAGTATTTGAATTTGATGGTCTGCGAATGAAACGATCTGAGTTGAATATCTACGTTGTCAATTTCATATCTTAGTCGGACGTAGTTGGTGTCACATCTTTATGGAGTAAAGCAGACAGAGTAGCGCGGTAATCACGAATGTCAAAATCACACTTTTCCACATTAGGTTTTATTTAAACCTCTTCTAATAATCCTTTTTCTTTGTACCTCTATAAGTCTTCCTACAGCTATCTATCACAATTGGCATTAATTACCAGCCGTTTCAAACATGTTGCAGTTGCATCTACTACCAGTCTTTTCATAGTTCCAAGTATTTCTTGTTACATAAATACGTTGTGGTCTTCTTAGTTGGGTACTGAAATCCGACACATTTTTTCACCAGT
The DNA here is from genome assembly GCA_000816705.1 of Dictyocaulus viviparus. Taxonomy (NCBI): domain Eukaryota; kingdom Metazoa; phylum Nematoda; class Chromadorea; order Rhabditida; family Metastrongylidae; genus Dictyocaulus; species Dictyocaulus viviparus. The sequence continues at coordinate 298,749 of KN716160.1, read as the reverse complement.
CTTATTTAGGGGCCTTTTTTATTTACCAGTCATGTATGGATTATAAAAGGTTTATATATATATATATATAT
>KN716160.1:277264-289569 GCA_000816705.1 Dictyocaulus viviparus | reverse complement strand
GGCGCATCCCACCACAAGGGATTGATCAACGCCAACAATTATCTTATTATATTATCTTATTCTCAAGAGTGGCTGTGAACAGCTGTGACGAAATAGTATCGTCTTGTCGAACCCATCCTTCTACGTTAACGATGGTGTCTTTATAGAACGGGGTAATTTTGGTGGTGACACCGTTTCTGTCTCAACAGAATCGGAAGCTTTCTTTAATTTGATGAAGGTGAAACAGAGTTATTTTTTATACTCTCGTGATACTTCTATAAGTCTTGTGACTGTGTGAATACGGTCGTCCATCGTGCTAAACCCTTTTTGAAACCCTGCTTGCTCGCGTGATTATTCTTCGTCTAGTCTTCTACCAATCTTGGTAATGATAACTTGTGTAAAAATTTTATAGGCAGGCAGATTGGACGATAATTACCAATGTCGTGAACGTCTCCCTTTTTGTGCAGCAACACGGTCCTGCCAGTTTTCCATTGACATGGAACTTTGCACTCGGAAAGATAGCTTGTGAAGAGTCAAGCCGGTGTTTCAATGAGAACTGGCGGTAGATTCTTCAGATGTTCTGGTCTAATCTGTCTGGCCCGGGAGCTTTACAATTTCTTACCGATATATCAAATTTTCGAAATAAGAAGGTTCGGAACAACATAATCGTTTTTCATCTCATTACATGAAGTTAGACGAATCTGACTACCGACGAAATTTGAGTAAAAATTACAGATAATATTTTCCATTGCCTTTCTGTGAGGGGTAACTGTTCCCTTTTTTCGGCGTTTTTTGCTCTATTTTAGAGGAGCTTATTTAGCCGGTCATATTCCTAGTCAATGTTGTGGATAACGATATTTTCCCAAAAGCTACCTAACGAGTTGTACAAATTCCAATGTGCTTTCATTTTAGGATTTTGGATCGTTAGTTGTTCAAACGAGTCAATGTTAATGACCAAGTTTGATTTAACGAGTACACCTAAGCCACCGACACCTCTGCTATCGCGTGTTCCGAGGAACAGTTTTTCTCCAGTGTCGTAAGCAACGTTTAGCACCTGGTGTGTTCTCTTTTCGGTCAGTCCGATGAAGTTGTATCTGATTTTTATAGTATTCACCAAAAGGCCTTCTATTCTGAGGATTTTGATGCAGGCGTTCGTGCGTTGTATTTACAGATCGCCATCTTAGTCTTTTCATGTTTAGACCTAGTTTGTTCTTACGATTTTAGCAGCTTCTCCGTACTCGTCCTAGTCGACGCTGCCGTACCGGGGGCTCTTCTGGGGTCAGGGGAATGAGGCTTATTTTTAAATAAGCTAGTTCCCATCATATAGGATCAATTTTTGAACCACAGTGCAACAACAAGCCAAAGTCTTAGCGAGGTGTATTCAGATTTGACGGAATGTGAATATAACATAGAATTACCTTAGATTATTAAGCAAATATACTAACAGAGCCTCGCCGTGTCATTCAGTAAGCAACAAAATGGTGTACCTTACTATCTGACGACATAAAGTTTTTCTGTAAAAGCGAGACCACCACGTTTTGCCGGTGATTTCCAATTTCAATTATATAGCATTTATTATTGTTCTCAAGTTATCTTAATACACAGCAGTAGAGCAGCAGTAAAGTTGGAATTTGTGCCTCTCAGCAAAAAACCCGATCTGAGAAGGCTAGTGAGGTCGGCATACGCACTAAGACAAAAACGATTTAATTAAGTGTTAAAAAGTATTAGATTTTATTCGACTGCCTAATTTTTTTGGTCGTTCAACTTCTCATCACTTATGTATATCCACTATGTATAATTATGATACATATACAATTGTTTCAAATAATTTGAAACTGATAGCTAAGTATTTTGTAAATGTAGATGTCCGCCAGGGCGACAATCTGCAAGATGGGTAGTGTGTTTGAAGTGAACGTCCGTTCTGGATTATATACGCTCCTTTGTAAACAATAAGAACTTCAGTATTGTCAAAAAAAAGATGACGGGTAGTAATTGTGTTTAAAGCACAAATCTATACAAGTTACACGGGGTCACGCATAGCGCATACCTGGGCCTGAGCCGGACCCCAGACTAGCCGGACCTCAAAGTTTGGTAAATTGGAACAGGAATAATTTTAGAGAATAAGGAGCATCACGATGGCAGACATGATAGCGAATGGGTTGCAAATTTATCCAAAGGTAGATCACTCCAATGTTTTATTTCTACCCTTTATATATAGTTAATTGGCTACATGTTATGTCGGCATACTCCGCATTACTCCAAAAAGAAATCCTAATCAGCGAAGATATGCAGAAGTCGATGAGTTTTCTTGAAGTGAACAAACTATTTTCCTACTTTTGATGATTTGTTCAAATCATCAGCAAATGCATTTAGCTCGAAATGCGAGATTTCAACAAAAATCAAACAAAAAATACTTCAGACCCACAGCATTACATGAGGTGTTATCGAAATCACTCGGTGATTTTTCAACGTACGAAAAATTTGAATAACATCTTTGATACTCTCTCAAATTCGACGCTATTTAGTTCTTATTTAATTTTTATATTTAAAGTTGTAAATATCCAATTTGGACTTACGCGAATCGGCCACAAAACAAAGTAGGAAGAAAGCACAAATGAAAATTGAGTCAATCGTTCTCATTTCGGAAAAGAACACAAGCTGAAATATTCGAGAAATTTGATAACGCTACAGAGGGCGATTGATATTTCAAGTAAAAAGTATTGATTGAGCTCAATATGAAATGAAGATCAAATGATACAGAAATTTTTCAGAGGAAATAAGTGTGTAATATTGAAATAATACATTCGTTGAATTGTTGCTATATCACATCGATAGTGTCTGAAGATGATTGTGAATAGGACCATGTCCCACCCCCTTTCGCCTATAAATATTTTTATCGTTTTTAACCACACTGTTAAACACATCATCATATCAATTGTTATGTCTGAACGATATGAAACATTCAAAATGATGATGATTCATACTCTTCTCTTTTTTCCTCGAATATGCTAACTTTTCAACAGTTATAACATCTTAAAACATCATAATCATCACAAAGAGCTTAATATAATGCTCTACTGCTGAGGTGATACAAACTGAATGTCTTTGACTCAAATAACGATTCCGTTGGTACGCAATAGGCTTTCATCTGAAACTTATGTAGCAACGTTGAAACAACGAATGAAAGTCATTGGAACGACGAAATATTTCGGAAGTTTGTCACTTCACCGGTGGTTTAATCGATTTATTTCTCGACTTGTATTGACATAGTCGTGGGGCGGAGTGGCGCAGTAGTGGAGGTGCCACAGTGACACGCAGGCTCCAGTCAGTTCGCGACCGCCTTCCAAGCATACACATCACTCAAAAGGGAAAAGCATCTAGAGCTTCTTCTTTCACATCACCACTTATAGGATATTGTAACGATAACAGCAACAAAATGTTTTAAAAGGAAGCACGTTCCAGAAAAAGCGCCTTAACCTTGTGTTCTAAAAAGTTGAAGCTTTGCTTGAATGGATATAAAACCGTGGAGTGAATTTGATTATTGTGACTTATATGGATATAAACGGAGTAATCAGCCTGATCCTAAATTTCAATTCTTTCCACTTCCTCATTTGTAAAAAAGTAGCTCCACCTATTCATTTTTAACCCAACTGGAAGTGTTCTAGCTGATTTCTATTTTTTCTTCCTGAAATGTTGAAGTTGCCGACCTTCGTTCTTCTATATCGTTGCATTCTAATTTTTGCACGATGTTTTTGGAAGTGGGAGTCTAGAGATTTTGAGAATGATGAAGGTGATATTAAGTAGTTTTTCGTACACTCCTGTTACTTCTGTGAGCCTCATGATTGTGTGAATAAGGTACATCATGCTAGACCCTTTTCAGATCCCTGCTTCTAGCTGTTCTTCGTTTAATGCTCTTCCGATTCGACATATGATGAGTCGGAGGAACATCATATACTGACAGCGACAAATTGAGCTGCCAATACCATTAGCGCCTTTTGCGTTGCAATACTATTTTACCAGTTTTTCATTGACTAGAAACTTTGTATTCTAATTAATGTGGGAAGTGTTAAGAGAGTGCTTTATTTAGAACTGTTGATCCCTCCTTCGGATGCTCTGATATAATTCTGTCTTCTTTGAAAGCTGTACGACTTCTTACCGACGAGATGTCTTGTTGAATTTCGTAATGGAGTACTTCCGGAAAAACGTAATCGTCTATCCATTCTTCACTTAGAGGTATGCGATTATGAATATAGAATAGGACCTTGAAAACATTCGATGCTATCTTATTGAATTACTTACACTGTTGTGTATATAATTCCACCTTCTACATTGAGCAGTAGCGTGGTACGATGGAAGCGTGCTGGGCTAGTCACCTAAGGGTCGGTCGATCGAAACAACGCGCTACCAGATTCTTTCTTCGTGAAAAATTCAATGATATTCATTCTGATCGAGTATAAACATATTATACTATGTGTGATTAGGTGTTTTTGGAAGTTCTCTTGTAAAAAGTTTTAATGGGAAAATAAAAGAATGTGGTGAAGGGTGTTTTAATGCGTAGAACAGAAATATTTAGATGTTTATTTGTTCGGTTTGTATTCAAACTTTCATTCGACGTTCTCATTTCTATAAATATTTGTTTTTAAGTGAAACAATTTCTAGTACATTATAAATACTCAGTAGAATTGATCAGAAACGTTATATTAATCATTTTCTATTTCTAATTTCACCTATAGAAAATTCGAGGTAGAAATTTGATCGTCATTGACCTCTTACTGATTCAGTAGGCTTTTGTTTGGCAAATCATTAGATCTTAACTGGACCGGAGCTGAAATCTGCAAGATGCCGATTTGCGATCAATCTGAGACCGTGAACTCTGTGGCTAACTCAAAATCGTGTGACAACAATACCTCCAATATAATTGTTTGCATTTTCATTTAAATGCCGTATATGTTAAAATAGTTTTTTCGGTAGTATTTTTCATTAAATGTTTACTGGACGAGTATTTTCTCGAATTGAATTGAAGCAGTGCGACTTTGGACAAAACGTCATTTGACGTCGGACAAGACAGATAATAAGATAATTGTTGGCGTTGATCAGTCCCATGTGGTGGGATGCGCCCCCGCATTCATGTTCAACGTGATATCGTGGAGGTGGTTGAATGCGTGCGTGGTCTATACAATGACTTGAGTTGACCACTCTTCACCAAGTCAGTGCCAGTTATCTAAACCAGACTCCTCTGGTACCAATTTACCGACCCCGGAGGGATGGCGGGCTTGGTAGGCCTGGGAGGCGGCCACGAACTGAATCGGCCGGCGTGTCACTGCGGCACCTCCGCCACTGAGCCACTGCACCCCCTCTGATGTCGGATAGCTGAAAAATTCTTCATGAAGTAAAAAAAAACAAAAATGTAATTGTAGCGGCTGAAAATTTGTTTTTATAACATACCTTTCACTTATGATGTAACAGTTCAATTTGTATAAGCTGTGATCTAGTTGTAAATCAGAAATATATAAATATAAACAGTTATAGCAACTAATTTGCTTAATGAACTTATGTGATCACAATCCATAATGATTATCCGGGATGAGGAGATTCTCCGAGGTAACAGCACTTGCATTTTTTTGCTGCAAATTTCTCCTCATAGTTGATACGATTAATAATCCTCTATCCTCTATGTACTTGACACTACTTTTCTATCACTCCCCATCAAACAGAACATTATTGTTTCTATTGATTTTCTTTGTGATTTTTTTTTGCTGTCCTTCTATAAATTTAACTATTTTATTCAATTGTTATTTTCGTTATGTAACTTTGACAATAGAATTTTATGCCTATTAACGAATACATTTACATAAACACTTAAATTAAAAAAGAAACGAACTCTGCAAGTGGAATTTTCCACGCTGAACTTTTATGACACAACGGCTTCCTCGTTCATGACATTCAGTAGATCAACAATGAGCTTTTCAAATATGACAGTACGAAATGTCAGAAAAATGTTGTCTAAAACGGAATTCTGTTGATATGAAAGCATCAGAGTGAAGATTTGAATGGATTTAAATCCGTTCCTACTCTTCCTAGTTTAGCCAATTGAACTTTTTTGTGCCAGTTTATAAAAAGATTAGTAAAGCTGATCATATGCACAACGGAAGCTTTCATCAACTGTTTTCTATTTCCAGAACTTGTATTAAGATGCTTATCTATATTTATTATATGCAACTGTATAGTCGGAAATTTTGCTTTGAAAAAGTTTTCCAACACGAAATGATAAATGCTTCTTTCGAATAACACGAATTCGATTTGAATTCGGAAGCGAGAGGTTTTCACATCGATTCAAGAACTTTAGAAATTGTTCGATACATTCGTACGAGAATTCAACTATCTCCTTATCTCTCATTTACTTCTAACAGCACGCAACATGAAGTGTGTTGATGATATGTTTGTGAAATTTTCTGAAAGATTACATAGAGTGTAAGCTGGAAGATCGAATTTTAATACGACATTGCACCAAGTTACATCGTATGACCTCAAACAAAACTCATCATGTTCATTGCAATAATCAAGTCGAATTCTGGAAACATCTATCTACTGACGTTCACTGTTAAAGAGCATTATGAAACATCATACACCCAACTATCCATAATCATAAGAAATCTCTTTATAATTAGGAAAATGATGAAAATAGTGATTGGTCCGATCCGATTTGCTTTTAATTAACTATATGGAAATGAATGATATCTAAAAACATTAATTTGGATTCAATATGTAAATAATGGGATGGCGTAACGCAGTGGTATGCGGAGGTTCAGTGAGACGCATGCTTGGATAAAATATATCTGAGTTTGAATTTGCCCGAAACAGAGTAAGCCTTCGATCCCACGTAATCGGCACTAGACTAGTTTGGGAGGATGAGAAGCTCTGCTTCATACTGGTCCTCTGAAATTCTTGTAAAGACTATTTCTCACCGTAACACCAATACAATGAATGGGTGGTCCATTCTCCTAAGTACTGCGTCAGTGCTAATCTTTATCTTTTCAGTCAGGTCAAACAAGATTAAATGAAATCAGAAAATGGCACAAATTCGCATTTGTGAACTGAGGTTGCAAAAAGTCGAAACATGTAAAAAATTAGCCTTACGAGCTTATGTATTCGTAAAAGCTATATAATAGTAAAATTTGTATGAAAAAACTCGTGAACATAGCCGACTTTTTATCGACACCTAAAATTTTTGCCACTATTCTGTTAATGTCTGTCTACCATTCTTATTTTCCTGTTAAGAAGAGGAGCTATTTCTCAAAGGAAAACCAAATATTATCACAAGTTTTTTTATTCAGTAACCTATGCGAAACGGTTATGGTTTTCCTTTCTTCTAGGAATTTAGAACATGGTACGAACACAAACTCGTATGCGCCGACGACATTACGATGGAATAACTTGGAAGGAGAAATGGACTGTTTTCAAAGCTAATCGAAGAAAACCCGGTGTGTGATGAAGCCTGTATTCATGGAAGTGCAATAATGTCAACCTATACAATTTTTTTTCATTTTTTCTATTCGTTTCAAGCCTAACAAATATGAACACTTCACTCGATTACTGGTTAGGCGCCTCATACTTAACTGCTTAACTTGAATGGCTAGTTTTCACACCTGGTGCAAGCTCCAGCAACCTTCCATTTGTTTCTTTCTTGCGCTACTGTCGTCCTTGGTAGCAGTATCCTGCGTATTTTGTGACACTGGCACGACGAAGTTTTGCTGGCTTAGCTTAGTTCCCTGGACTTGAGAAAGCTCATGGTCTTTACCACACGCACTCACCGCCATTTATGCATCAGAGGGATTTGCCTCTCTTGTGACTTTATCCTATCAAGACGGTGGCGATTCTTGCAAGGTTTACTCTTTGATAGGTTTCTATGTCAAGACGGAAATCTCAAGGAAATCTCTCAGCTACATCGGTATGCTATCTGCTACCTCTACATTGCAGTAATGAATTGCCTATTTCATTCGCACTTCACTACTCTTGTAAATACAATTGCTGTTTACTTGAAAGAATTTTAGTTGAAGTCATAATCATTATCATGATCAATGATATGCAATTAGTGAGGCAAAGATTGGTGCCTTTCCCCCAAAAAAATGAGAATCGTGATCAAAGAAGCCACTAAGGTAACTGTTGAGCTGGTGGTAGATTTAAATTTTTTCTCTCATAAATGTATAGAAGAGATGATACTTTGACAAAGTAATTCTAGGGCAATAAGGTGAATGTGATATATCGGTTATTCAAAAGTTAACAAATCGACCTGGTAGAAGTCCAGCGCCATCCTGGGAGACGTCGACAGTGAATCGCCCGAAATCTTTTTCGCAATGTAGTTGTCAGCTGCTGCGGGTGTTTGCCTTATTCGTTGTTATTGATTGGTACACTTTTTGTGCTTCTTACGCTCTAGTGGTGAAAGTGATAATGGTATGAGCTTAGGCACAATATGCCTGATCTCATATGAAGTTTGCGGTGGAGAATATATTCGTGAAACAGATGATCCCTTGTCTGTCAAAAGCGAGATCTATTGAGACGTAAAATAAAAATTCGAAACAAATATGTCACTAGGGCCACATAGGGTTTGAGAGCATAACGGGGTCGATTTCGAAATCACTGCTGAAATACTTGCACAATCAACAGTAACTTGTTTTTAAAGGCACACTGGATGAATGCCAGAGGACTTAAATTAACCATGAAAGACGGGTCACGTATGGCCTGGTCCCATATCTAAGGTTGATGTTCTGACGTCAACTACCAGACCTTAGCCATTATGCTTTCATAAGCGGTCTCCTCTTTGAAACAATAGAAAGAGCCCACTTGTAAGTATTTGTGATAAAAACTGTGTTTAATTGAGTTATTGAAGTTTAAGTGGAGAATTTCTTTTACAGACTTTATGACAGTGGTTGATTGAATGGATCGCATAATTCACATAGACTTTTTTGGCTCTGAAAAAAGCGATTTTGCCGAAACCTTAGCCTGTGGTTGTGCTGTATTGTGCATTCAATGAAACACTATATATAAAATCGAGTGTTGCCTAACAGGATTACAATCAAGATGTTTACTACGACATATCGTCACTGTGTTGATGAAACAAAGTCACAAGAGGGTACATCCCTTTGGTTCATAAAGGCCGGTAGCTGCCTATGATGAAGACAATTACAAGGCCTTAGTGAAGTTATCTCAGGAAACCAGTAAGCTAAAGGTACATCAGTAAAACTTCATGGCGTGTGCCAGTGTCAGGATGTACACAGAAGACCACCACCACAGACGACAATCGTGCCAGAAAGAAACGAATAAAAGACTGCTGATGTCCGCAAGTCGCATGAAGACAAACCATTCGAGTATTTAAGTAAACAATAAAATGTATAATATTTGAGGAATTAGAGTTAACAAATTTTTTCATTACTTCAAACTTCCAAAATGTTCATCAGAAAGGAAACGTGAAGTGTGTGTCAACTATATCGATCGCCATATTTCTCGACCGAATGAATCTATCGGCTATTGATTTCCTGTCAATCATAAAAAGGATGTTTATTTCATCATGAATCACTCTTCAAAGATTTGCTTCAAAGCGGAGTTCATCGACATATGAATAACGATTTTCGTGTAATACCTAAAATAATTTCTTCTAATAATTCACATTACGCAATCACAAAAGGAACTTGAACTAACAGTTTTTACAATTCACATAAGAATAATCGATAATCTTATTTATTACTCGACTCAATGGCAGAATTATATCATTTTGTTGATCTACCTAATATAAATATTTTACAGGAAGCCTAGAACTAATTGCTTATGGTGTTGTGCTTAACATAATTGGAATCGGACTTCTATTTATCAAAGCAATGTTGGATAAAACCGTCATCGAAAGCACTATAGAGAAACGATTAGAGGAATTCGGTTAGTGCAATTTAATTATGAGAACCACATTAGTTTCAAAATTCTCTAATGGAGTAAGATATCTCCTGATAATCAACTGCGGATTCTTCGAATTATTCTTATCATTGAACGCTTATACTTATGATAAAAGTGAAAATAAACGAAACTGATGGGGAACGTAATATGCGTCAGAGTTGTGCTAATTTCCATAATCTTGACAATACCTTTTTCGATGAAAGCTATTAGTTTTTGCCTTCAGAAATGTAGCTCTGAAGCATTCAGAAACATAACTATGTGTGGGTTCAGTCGGGTTCGGAGTTCGGTAGCCGTTAGGTTTGCTCCAAAGTTTAGTTATTGCACCTCAAACTTGGGTAATTAAACCTTTATATAAACCAAAACAATACTACAATAATAACTAATAAAGAAGATATGAACAATACAATACAGTATTCTGTAATTGTTAGGTAACAAAGAGGTGGCTAGACAATATATCGGATATTGCTGTTATCGAATGCATTGAGTTAAATGGTGACTACGAAATGAAACAAGCGATATTGGACCAACTTAAACATGAGTAATAAGATAAGCTTCATGAAGTATGAATGAGTCTCCATATGATAAATCTAATCATTTAATGTATAGTTGGAGCCATAGAAATAGAGAACTATAGACACAACTATAGACACTATAGACAGATAGGTTAATGTATAGAATTACATCAGTTTAACACATTTCATGATAACATAGAATTAATAGATAAAGAACAATTAGGAAAGGATTTTGAGGCGCGGAGATTTGAGTGTGGGAGGTACCGCTCTTGCGCAGGGTCATAACCAATGTTGTGTCTTAAATTGGTTATATGTGGCTGATGGGCGTGCTTTCCCATGCCTATGTGATGCTTACTATGCAAAGATTGTGATTCGTTAGGACAGTGCTGCACACATTGATCGATTGCTCGGTTCAAGTAGCAAGATTTGGTGGGAAAGTAGTACATTTGAGTGATAAAGTAGAGATTACTTGACAGAGTATTCTCTACAAACTAATCATTAGAATATCTTGTCAGTGCCACGATCACAACTTCGTCCGTCTACAATGATCATCTTGAAGCTTTTTTAGTACTAAATAGTGTAGTTGTAAAAAATTGTAACGAAATTATCCTATTCTGGTTTGAAGAAATATAATATGTTGTAGGTACTTAAGACTTTACAAAGTGGAAAACTTAAAGCTACGGTGCCACTTTACAAGATTTTCGTTCAATTAACCGTATTCCTTACTTGATTGTCAAATCATAACTAGATTTAGATGTTTCACTGCTGTTTCGTTTTGTCCTAATTGTTGGAAAAGTGAACTATGTGCATTGGACTGTAAATTTCATAACTAACAGTGTGATATGAGATGAGTTAAGCTTTGGCGTTCATCAGTCCCTATTGAGAGGTGCGCTTACGCATCCCTGTTTAGAGCGATACTGTAGAGGTGGTTAAATGCGAGCTTCGTATATATAGTGGACTCAAGTTTACCACTGCAATAACTCAGTGCTGTTTGTCTCACCAAGACCTCTCTGGCAGCAACCCACCTAACCCGGAGAGATGGCGAGCTTAATAGGGCTCAGAGTGGTTGCTCACCTGATTCGGGGCTGTGGCACTTTCACCACTACCACACGCTCCCTATTAGCACTACACAAAACAAATTACTTACTGTTCGAAATGCAGTGAATCGATATTGACTATTCCATTAATTCATAGTAAAGTTCATATATTCACTAAAAAGTTGATATTTTGATTTAAGGTGGATCTTTATCGACTCATAAGTAGATGGTTCGTTCTTTAGTTAACGAGAGACTGCTAAATTTCACTTTCCTATAATGCTGGCAATTCGGAAGATTTGTAGAAAATACTCTGTCGAGTAATCTCTACTTTATCATCCAAATTACGTGCAAAGCAAAGACATATTACTTATTGTATTAATTTGTGGTTTATGAGTCATCGTATCGAAAGTTAGAAATGGTGGAGGCAAGTGAAAGTGCAAATGTGCTGATCCATAAAAGGTCATAATTTCGATATGTTCTGGAAATGAACTTAGTAAAAGAACAGAAAAGGGACATTATTTCCTCATACCGAAGTCTCCGCCTCCTCCCTATATAAGCAGTTATGGTAAACATCTCCTCCATACTCTCACTTATGACTCAACCCAATCTTCTTCCACCTTTGGCATTAAATTCGCCGTTGTTACATCATATCTCGTAGGATTGTTAGTGTTAATTCTATTGTGTTCATGCTTGATTTATCGCTGTTGCAATCGCGATGTAATGTTTTTGTGTTTTGTTTGAATAAAGGTTTATTTACCCAAGTTTGAGGTTTCATTACACTAGTTTAGGGCGAGCCGAACAAAAGGCCCCGCGCGGCAAATGGCTTACGGCGAGG
>KN716160.1:251613-271490 GCA_000816705.1 Dictyocaulus viviparus | reverse complement strand
AACCGAATTATAGATAGCTTCTGGTCTTGAATGTTAAAAAATACACAATATGGCTTCCTAATAAGACGGTGCTGCAGATTACTAGATCTTCCCACCCTGAAAGTTTTCGTTACATAGCAATATGATCTACAACATAGGAGGAGTGGTATGACAAGATGATACACTATTCCCATTCACCCTTTAGTTATGGGAAATCTAAAATTAAATGATGAAGCCATTTCGATGCCACAGTTTCGCTACGACAACGAACGCCGTGAATTATGTGAAATTACTAAAGCGTGATATACTCAAAAGAGTGATGTTATACGTTACTCACGCAATTGTAAAATAGAATCCGAAGATACGATTTACGTCAACAACGAACGGTAAGAGATGCAGCCGTACATGTTAAGTGACAAAAAATAATACGGCTCAAACAAGATATATGTATGAATGAATATCGATGTAAACAAACCGTAAGAAATTAGACTCCAACCCGCTCTGTTGAAAGATTTCTAGGTCAAATTTGCCATATAGATGACGAAAATGTTAGAATGTGTTTGTGCTTAGTGAGACCCTATAGGAAAAATACACTTAAAAGCACTTCAGAAGTATAGGAAAAATCGAAATATATTATTTTTGTCAGATACCATCCTTCATATTGTAGTCTAGTGAAAATTTACTACAAATTATAATCTTTTAGATTTTCAACATGTATTGTGAAACACGTATTAACCAAAACAAGTGGTGACGTCATCAAGATTTTCATGATTCGCTTCATGTTATCAAACAGAAAGCTTTCGACAATTGTGACCACATCTATAAATGTGCTGGATATTCAAACAATACGAAACGTTTTATTGACTCAATGTAACAGTTGTTCACCGCTTCAACCATTTTAGAGTAAAAGAAAATCAGGAAAAAAAAAATTAGAGCAAAAAAATAAAGTGTTCATGAGAAATACTATGTAGTATCATCCAGCCGCAGATGAACTTCATTCCTCGACATTATTTCGAATAAATTTCTTTAACGAAAAATTCCTGCTCAAATAACATTGAATTGAGAAAACAAATTTGTTGTTTTAATAACACGTAGCTTCATATATGCTTCTACCGCTCTAGGTTTGCTGCTTCATATTCGCATACCTCTAGAATATTGATTAAGAGAACTGCCAAGGTACATCCATATGTTTGTTAGTAAAAGCTCTGCAACCGACTCTCATTTCCAGATAAGAAATTGATCATAAATCCAACGCATTACTGTATCTATCTCTACCAGACCTCTACCAGACCTTTAACAGACCTTTACCAGATTCCTACGTTTGACATGATATTGAATTATAGTCAGTTGAAGAAAATAGCAGACGTCAAAGTCCAATAGCGTTTCAACCTAAAACTTTGGTAATTGGACAAAATAAATCGGAATAAGCATAATACGACTAGCTATAGCATTATATTAGCAATTTATTTGGAGAGAATATCATACGCGACTATGATCAGATGAGATTATGATTATCCATTGTGCTAACGACGATCTACTGAATATAAGAATAAAACGAAGTTGGGTCAGAGACTCTGAGTGAAGTAAAAAAGTCTTTGCTGTAATCCCTTTATAGAATGGCCATATAGAATGGACACCTTATACGTAGTCACTCTAAAGAATGCAGAGTAATTGCCATAGGCACTGTCTAAGAAATCTGAGTGACTTGCAACTCTCGTACAGAGATTAAAAATGCAATTCGGCCGAAATGTTGCAATCATGTAGGTTGCTAGAGGCGATTGTTTTTATGAAAATTATATGGATCGTTTTTTGACGCTTAGAAGAGTATTTTGCAAATATGTGCAGCCGTAAAAAATTTTCTCAGCTGCCGCGCCAATAGTATTTCATGCCGAGCACACTAAATGAAGGACCTTATGTTCGTTTAAAACAACAATCTATAAAGCTAATATCAATATATTTCGTAAGAAATTGGTAAAACTTTGCTACGAACGATATAAATGACATAGGCGATGAATATACATATAAAGAAAAGGCTAGAATAAATATTACTGTCGTCCTCAAATTAGTTTTAAATGCAGGATTGATTAACGACACTGAGCATTATGATGGGACGTTTATTTTTGAACGGAACTCACTTATGATGGTTATCGTTACGGTGGCTGGTAGGATGGCTAATGTTGTCGGAACAATGAAAATGTATAAGGTATCGTATTTCTTTCAGTGCGAATGTTTTTCAAATTTATTAGTTTCCATCCTAAGCTTAATTACTATTTTTAATGATTCAGGGCTTGGGAAAATATATATCAGAACGGAAGCGACAAAGATTTCGAAAAGCAACTGAACGTGTCCAAAATGGTGAAACAGAAATTGAATTCACAGAACTCTTTTCGGAATGTTGTCCAGGATTGTAGAACATCCATGTTACCACATGTTATCATAAATTCGCGAAAAATAAGTTGTTGTGTGGTCATTTTAATACATACATAACTAATCACTATACGGTAGCGTTTATAATACGGTAATAATGTACTGCAACAATTGATACAATGAGAGCTCAGTCAATTTTTTATAAGCTATAAGCTTACCATCATTACATTCACATAAATATTCCAATCTCTAGACTCAACGCAATCGTTAAAAGCATTTTCGTTTAATTAGAAATGTATTTGAAAATGCTATTGTTTCCTTTTGATGTTCAAAAGTAGTGATGAATTTGCGATTAATCTATATCACCATTATTTTAAATGCTAATTTTTGAAGCCATCTTCTACAACAAATGGAAGAAAAAATTGCCAACAAAATTGGGATTGTCTCATATTCCTCACGATACTAAGTTAATCGCAAAATCTGAAATTTCAGGCGGGACTCGAATCTGCCTCTACAGATTTCCGGTCTAGCATACTACCGCTTGTACTATGAGGTCCTCGATTACGACCGCTCAATGCTTCACTTATTATTCCTAGGTGGGTATCTGGTCAGCATCGCCCGTCAACGAGTTAAACCTGGCGAGCTCCCTAGCTTTACCTTATTTTCGGGATTCTGCCTACACTAACGTCTCTTCTCAAAAGTTTATCCGTCCTAATGTCCTTTGGTGAGTTATAGCCATATTATAACCATTGAAAACATTCTGTTCGTTCTGCTTCTTTTGTTTGTACCCTGTTGGCTGTACGAAGCATATTTCTCGTAAGTTTTTTTTTCGTATGTAAAGGATGGGCACACAAATAGTGTATTAAGGTAGTTTTATTACCTGACTTACGGTAACACTTGGCCACAAAACCATGTAAGCAAAGCATAACGGTGTGGACTTCGAAATCAAAGTCGCAATTCTCGCACAAGAAACAACAACACTGACGCGAAAGTTCTTGTAGGCGCTCTGGATAAATGCCAGGGCTCAAAAATGAAACAGAAAAGACGAGTGTCCCGTGGTTATTTATGACCCGGCCTCATATATATGATGTTCTTGCTTAATGCCAGATAATAGTTTCTGTATGATGTCACTGTAAACAATTGCCTACACAAAGCAACAGAGGAAATCCATTTTTTAAAGGTTAGTATTTGAGATGACGTATGTTTGGCTGGGTGTTCAAACTTGAAGTGAAGAATTTTCCTTTGCAAGGTTAGCGATAATTTTTGATTGAATATGTCACATAATTGACACAGACTTCTTGGACTCTGACGAAAGCGGTGACTTTTTAGACTTTTAGAGCCTGTGTCTGTGTTGTGCTGTTTTGAAAAGCTGTTTACCAACCTCGAATATTGCTGAACAAGGTTATAATCAACATATTTAATTTACAAATTTCGACATTAAACGGGTTTTAAAACCGAAAGTTGAATAGGTCCGAAACTGAGAACGAGAACATCCAAGCATCATAGTGTTGACACGATTTTTCAATGTATTTTTACAAAACATATCACAACACTATCACAAAATAGCTGAACATTATGTTGGCTTTGGTTCGATAGGCATATGGTTTATCCTGAAACTTGGTGGTGTACCTCACGCTTGGATAATAAGCCTTTATTATGAAATAGAGAAAGAATAGAAAATATCTTATCGATGGCGATAGGAATAAAAAGCGTATGTGAGAGTATAACACCTTTCCTGAGAGTGAAGAGAGATGTAGTTGGAGGAAGAGCAGAAGTGTGATGAGGTCCAACAATGAAGCGTCGAACAATAAAAGTCGAGGAATAAACTCGAACAGTAAAAGGAAGAAGCAGAAGAAGAAGAAGAGTGGATGAAAGGCTAGAGCTCTTTTATACCTTCATCCATTCAGAGTGGTATGAACGATATATAAATGATCACTATATCGAGTGGTGGTTTATTTGCGAATGGATGGGAAGTAGCAAGAATTTCTACAAACATGTTGAGAGCATTCAAATCATCAGGAAACTTCGATACCTCTTCATCCTCAAATATGAGCTTTTTTTCGCAATTTATAACGATCGCGTAGAGTATAAACGGTACAGATTAGTCGTATCGACATTAAACTGGAGAGCGAACTCTCGTACAGTTACGGCACCTCTGGTTAATGCTGCAGAAACCTTGACATAATGAAATTCAAAAATGTCTAAACAAAACAATGGAGATTCAATATGCATTCTCTTCTTATCACTGTGAATATGACTAACCACTTGGTGTACTGATAAGAGTGGATTGGTTTCGGTTAGTATGTGCTTAACAATACAACTTGAGAACCTAGAAGATTATAATTCGTAGAGAATTTTTATTTGATTACAATATGAACAATGATATCATACTTTTAGAGCAATCTTTTTTGATCTACTAACTAAAATGAATAAAAACAAACTCAAGAATACGTTTATTCTTAACTTGATTGCTTTCTTGCTTCTTGTAGATTTATATTTGAATTGTTTAATTCTTATTCTCTTTCAATTCCTTAACTCCTTCCTATGAATGACAACGTTCCAAACATGTGAACCGGGAATTTTTAATCAATCTGTGATTTGGTGCTCTCTAGGTAATCGAAAAGAAAAAAACTCCACAGACTACAAATACATAATGGATTGCTTTTCAACACAAATTTATGACGGCAAATTTTATCCAGAATAAACAAATTAGGTATACTTGATTTCGGATTACATCATATTGATACCTACCACAGGATTTTTTGATTGCTAATGAACAATCACTTGTGAAGAAACACCAATATATCATCGATGGTTCGAATTTTCGGTACTGTCATTTGAAAAGTACGAATCGCATAGTGAACAAGCCGAATTTCCGCATCGTATTCACCAAAAAGTAGAATCTGTCACTGAGCACAGTCAACTGAACTACTGTTGTCCAATACAATCTCTTGATATACAACAGAAATAGTTCCTCATACTCATAACAACAATCATAATGCACCGTGCATCCACAGATGCCTAGTCGTCGCATTCTTATGAGATAATTCACTGTTTTTTTCATAAAACAATACTTAATAAATACCCATTACAACTCTACTTCTTCGGCTATAAAAGCCTTGGTGAGCTCACTAAATCTTTACCATGCTTTTTCATAAAAACAAGATAAATTAAGCTTTGGTGTTGATTAACCTGCCACGCTTTCCTTCTCAACATCATATTGTGAAGTTGAATGATCTGTTTTCTATAGAATGATTTTATGTACATTATCGTACATAATCTCATCATACAAAAATCTGAAGTTTTTTTCATTCAACTGGAAACTTTAGTGCTTCAACCACGTTATTCCAATTTGTGATGGAAAAAATAGCAATAGTAAATAATAACATTACTACACAGTCATATCAATCACTTACAGGTAGAACTGATATGAAGCCAAAATTGTAAAGGCGTCGGTTATGAACGACAAAGTAGGAGACATTGAAATAGTGTCAAGAATCCTTGCCTTTTGAGCTCTATTCACAACGTTTTTGGAACAGTTTTAAACTTTTCTTCTCAAAAGTTTGAAATACAAGTTCATCCTGCAAATTTCACAGCATTACGAATGCTTTGATTTGAACAGGTACCTGTTTACAAGATTAAACTGATGAGCAGGAAATACCTGACACTCATAAAATTATCTCGTTTGAGCTCTAACATCAGGAAAACAAAAGAAAAATAATAATAAAAGAAGCTGTCAATTACATGTGTCCTCCGCACACAATGGTAGTTCACATGCCATATAATTTCTCTGTGAAACTTGATGAATTCTGAACACTGCTTCGTAAGCATATCGAACACATCAACTAAGCAAAACTCACCAAATACTAATTTTGAATTCCACACCTTGATCAAATAAAAACAAGAAGTTTAATTCCAATAGCATTGGTAGATAGTTCTCATCATTTCGCACCATTCACTTGTTCCAAACTATGACGCAGAATTCCTAGAGAGAATTTACATTCACTAAGACTTCTGCAATGTATGTAATTCTAGCCCCGATCCACAAACTTGCACTTCCAATGTACCCAGCACGACATTCTCCTGACGTTTCTAGTCCTTCTAAGTCGATTCGATTACTGAATAACAGCAAACATACTAATCTTCCTAAATGTTCGTAGAATTGCGCATCTCTCAAGAAGCCAATAGAACGTTCTCATATTTCTGTTATTTTTTTGTCGCAATTTACAATTGATAATCACAGCGCAAATTAACTGCAAGAAGGCACCAATACAACAACGGCACGCATTACAAGCACTCTCTAGTCTCATCGATTTCTGTATTAAATGACCAGTCACCGGAACTTTTGGGGCGCTTAAAGCTATGTATGCATTGGAAACCAATAGTAAAGTTTTAATTCTATTTATCTTCATATATTCCAAAAATCATCTTCCAACCACAAGATATAAAATGACACCTCCTGAATTGAGAGATCTGTAAGCAGGAGCTTTGATTTTCTTCACAATAGTTCATATGCTTCTTTGTAAATAAATGGCATTCCTGGGTGGCGAACTACTATGGACGGCGGGGTTCAACTGTTCAGCAGGGAATATAGAGTTGACAAAAGTTATATACTTCCATTTCCACATGGAAGCAAACCTACATCAGGATTCACTACCGTCTTCATGGAAAATAAACTCGCAATGTGTCGATGCTTTTGGTGCCCAAGTGAGAGCGCTACATCGCATTCTTATAACTTCAATTATCACCTATATAAAACAGCGAAACTCTTGAGTGAAATAGTTGTTATGAACAATACAATATGTTTAAACAGCCAGTACAATATGCCTGTAATCTCTAAAGAGAGCCAATGAAATATAGCTTTGCAAACGTGTAAGCTGAACATAAGTACAAATACATAGACATATTTATATGATGGAGTATTTCATTCGATACAATTAAACTTACTCCTTAATTCACCTTATAAGTTGGTCCCCATTAAGCTTGTTGCCTAAATTTCACCACCTAACTTTATGACAGTCGAAATCCTTACTTTAAGGGAAAAAATATCATCGTACATCTTAACATCTAAAAAAATAATGGATTCCAAATTAAAACTTTGTCCAATTTACTTCCTGTACTTGATACAAAAACCTACATGTGTGATTAAAATTTTGAATGTATTCCAGAAGAACTATATCTTATAATTGCATTACTAGGCATTACAAAATTATAACTAGAAAGGTAAGTCACGATACTTGGAAGTGCAATTAACTCGTGATTGTGAGAATGCTAATAAAGCAGTCTAACATGTACGATGAGGTCGGAATGAAAGTCAAAAATACAAACATCGAGTCTAATTTTGGAATAGGAAAACCAAAAAAGGGATTAGAAATTGTTGCCGCGTACGATGTGCAGAACGATAAGAAGGGTAATGTACCAAATACGCATGCGCTATGACCATACACAGTCAATGCATTTTCGCCATCAAATAGCGAATAAAACCCTGTAATATAACGAGATAGAAAGGTCAAAATAGGGTGGAAACATTTCTCCATACAATTAGAGGTAAAACAAAGCCCGAAATTGCGATGAACACACTTGAAACTAAAATCATACGTTCTACAGCAAAATTGCATCATTTCCAAAAGAAAGAAATATTACAAACAATAGCTATTTAGGCAAGACTAGTTAACGAGTACACTAAATCATCCTGAATCGTTTGAAGAATGATATGAAAAATGACATAAGAAAATCATTTCTTTTTGCGTTCTCTCATTGGGTTTGATGTTGGCGTAGTTGAATTCTGAAAAAATGACTTGATTAGAATTTTCATTTTAATATCAATATATAAAACTTACGGCAAATTTTTCTCCAAGCTGTATTGCTCCACCAAATGCACCTAGTTGCCCAGCATTTGGTGAAATGAAATTAGTCCATAAAAACGTAACAGCATCATCCACCTAATATAATTGTGTTGACAAAAATAGCACAACAATGCCTCAGTACTTAAGGAAGCGTTAAAATGTTAGCTTTAATTTCTAAACCAAAATATTGAAAAATAATCAGGACGAAATGTAACAAGTTATTTGGTCTATATAAGTGGCATTGTATTGTCATGATATTCTCAATATCAAAACAAAATACCATATTTAGCTAAAAAAACGAAGTAATAATATACCCATCCACTAGCTTCGCGCAACGTTCCGGAATATCGTGCATATGCCCATAAAGTTAGTGCACCAATAACAATTACAAGTATAGATGAAAATATACCTATAAGAAAATCGAAACAAAGAAACCGTGATTATCACTATTTAATTCATAATGAAAAGTACCAGCAAAGATATCCAATCCAATCATTTGACAAAATTCCTGACATATATAGTCTATAATCATCAGCGAGACAAGAACAGCAGGTGTACGCATGGATTTGAATAAATTTTTTCCATTATTCATTTTAAGATAGGAATCATAGCTTTCCTAAAAAAGTATGACTTTCGATAGATGTTACTCTGAAGAGCCAAATTAAAAAGAAAAACCAAATTAAAACCAGAATAACTCCATATCGGCGATTCTACATATATGGAAACAAATCTTTTAAGCGATATGATGAAGATATTACTTAATTTATATAGTTCTAGACAAGGAAAAGCATATAATAAATGTTGACCACTGAAATACATTAATGCCTATTACTGCAAGATGCATACAATAAACGGAAACACCACTAAAGTGCATATCAACCTAACAGTTATTCCCTACTACGTGATGGTATCGTATTTATCCGCACACCTAGGCAGAAAACAAGAAAATTCAAGACCAAATGTCCACCTCTATATCTTCTTCAAGTTTTCGCAAAAACTGTAGGCTATACTCTACTCCACCCATTTTACGAGCGTTGCGAAACTCTCGAATTGCTTCATTCTGAAATCAGATTAGTACTTATAAAATCTCTTTTATACCCTAAAATATTATACCTACTTTGCAAATTTTATGTTGTTCAATCAATTCATTTGTACTCATGTAAGGCGTATCTCCACCACAAATCTAAAATACAATGATACCCAATCATGAATACTTTCTCTCTTTTGGAAAAAAATAATAGTTTGACAAGAACCAAAGAAGCACCTCTTCCATTTCTCTTTGATACAACGCACGAGCACTGGCTACTGCGGCCAAATTATTCGCCTCAGCTGTTGCCTATAAATACATATTTTACACATATATATTAATAGGAAATTGTCTTAATATTCAAAATGTTGTGATATGAAGACAGAAAAGTGAAATGGAGAACTAGCCATCAACATAGATTTAGGCTCCGGCAAATCCTGTCCTTGGAAAATTTTCATATACGACTGAAATTATGGATGCTGTCAATGTGAAACAAAACGCAGTAATTTTACACAGCAATCAAAGTAATAACCTTGAAATATTCTACAAGCTCTCTACATGTCACTTTATGTCCATTAATTTCTTTCATAGCCAAATTCCTTGAATCAAGTATACGTGGTACCATTACCCGTAACTGCTGTTGAAATTCAGGTGCAATGTCTGTAATCAACAGTAAAATCTATATAGTTTTCGAAAAAATCAAAAACCAATATTTTCATGAGTGCTATATTACAAAACTAATCCTACCACTTAAAGAACCGCTGAAATCAGGATTAGTAGCAACCTTGATACCAGGGTAAGGCATCAAAAAACATGAAATATTTTCAAAGCAACTCCGAATATGTTGTCGGAGCTGTTGAAGTTCGGGATGTTGCTTGGCTGAGACCTAAAACAATTGGCAGTCATACTCTAATAAATTGTAAGCTTTTCAAAGCATTCTCAACAAAACACTAACCCGTAATCTTTCGTCTAGAATGCGTTGCCCTCCCTGATAGCCAAACTCCGCTTCGTAAGGAAAGGACCAGTCACGAACAAGAAATTGCAGAGACTTAAAAAGTAATTATGTCTTTAGTTATTAGAACATAGCATTATTCATAAACTAGAATATAATGTTTGAGAATTTAGCTATTTACCTGGAATGGCTTGCTTTCATTATCTTCCAACGCTAAACGCCCATATTCCGTGAACATTTGCAAGTGTTGTAGATGATCCTCTTGAATGTTGTGCAAAAGGTTGTATATCTAGATGTTCTGTAGTGATGAAAATGCTTCTCAACACTAAGAAGAACTTTCATAAAGTTCACATAGATGAAATATTCAAGCTTATTCAACATAATTTCGAATGAAATTTAAATCATGAAAGTGATTGAATGCATAATAAGTATAATAAAAGGTTTTTAGCGAGAAACTATTATTCTGCTTCTTCATCTAATCTAATAAGTTTAGCGCTCCTTTATAAACGTCGAGGACTAAAAGACAACTTCTGGCCAGTTCCAATTAGAAATCGATTCATTGATTTTGTGAAACCCTAACTACAGCATAACGTCCTGTAAGCTTAAACACTTTTAAGTAACAAGTCGTTAAATAAAAACACAACCTAATGCAAAAAGGAATACAGGACTTAAAAATGATTGATAAGCCATCTAAGGGCTATTTCAGTTTGTTGCGCTGATATCTACATGTCCCGTGCGATATATTCATTAAGCAGACTAATTGACATATAGAGAACCTGCATTGAGGAAACCATTGTGGATAGTGCAAAAATGGTAGCACAGTCCTTAACTGTACTTTGAGAGTCAAAAGTGCCTTGAGTATCCATAAGAATAACGGCAATCTGGAAAAAAATTAGTAATAACGCTTTAAACTTGCACTTAGTCACTTTTCTTTCACTTCAATGAGATCAAAGAGGTTTAAATTTATCGACCAAGAAATATTTGATTAAAAGCTTGCTTAGGCTAAGTTTTGCTCTTGTTCCCAAGAAAGGCTATGTTATAAATTTCTGCAATTTCATCGCAGCCATATTTTAAAAAATCTTTTTGAAAGTGCATTTATAAAAAAATTGGCTAGAAGAAATTAGATTCTTACATGCCTCTAACAATTGGCATTCGACCAAATCACGAAAAAAAGCTGAGAAATTTTCTGTCTTAATTATTGCGACGAAATTATGTCTACTAGACAGCAAGAAGAAAAGTAGCAGAATAGCAAGTATCAAACAAAAAGAAAAAATGTCCTTAAAAACTGCACCTCTTCTCCATTTTTATCTTTCATTATAAATGGCTCACTCCAGATAAGAATTCCATTTGTGTCTCGTTTGCTCCCACCTCGCCATGAAAATCCTTTCAACGAATCAGCCGAAACGCTAAGCCAATCCATTCCTCCAAAACAATCGTCGTCTACATGAAAAAGAATGGTGAATACCATTCACATAAAAGCAATGCAATTTTGCGCATTTACACCTTTTGAAGCTCTTTTCGACCAGCTTTAATAAGTTTCCTTTGTCTATCCCGATTTTGTAACTATAAACTACAGAGTATTTAAAACTCCTAATTTTAAAAAATTTAATGAGACCGTATCAAGCAGAAATAGACTGAACCAAATCTTCAGTAACCCAGTAGTCAATGAATTGATACTTGAATAACTTGGGGGAATAGTGAAATCACGAACATTTATTCGAAAAAAGACAACCATAGAAGGCCGTGGAGACCATATTGCCATTCAATCACTTTCACGATTTGTTAAATCTAGAGTCCAACATTGACTAATTCACTCACTAATACCATATTATATTGTCACTTCTACACAAACCGGCTTAAAATATAATAAAGTTTATAACTGCAAAGTAAATCGCAGAAAAGAATTACAAATGAAGATTTCCAATAAAATAAAAATTAACACGAAAGGAGTAATCGCTCAATTACTTCGCCGCACTTAAAAACACATAAAATAATAGTTTGTTGACTTTTGATAAAAAGAACTAACCAGATTCATCTGTACGCCATTGTAAATATCGTAGGAAAAAATTTAATAAGAAAGATTTTCCCATTCTGTAGGCACCTGCGACGCCAATTACAGCCACCTAACAAAAAATTGTGATCTTTCACGCATTAACTTTATGGTAAAATGCGTCTTCAAATCATAAACAATGAAGCATAAACTGATGTTATTGAACTCATAAATAATCAGTATTTATTTAGAATATGAGAAAACAGGTACTATACAAGAAGGCTGAAACATTATTCTGTGCAAAAATATTATCCAATCAAACGTTAACTATTGTTAAATAGTTCACAAAATTCCATAAACTCATATTAAATTTTTATGGGCAATTCTATGTTGAACAAACCTTTTTGTCAGCTACTTTAGGATCAAGCAAAATTTTTTCTAGTGCACAAACATTCAGTTCAAATGAATGATCTACGTCTTCAACCACATCAACAATTCGAACTGGATGGGGACCATATGTAACCATTTCGTGTTGTTCGTCCTAAGCAGTACACATACAACTTTAGAAAAATTTGAAATGAAAGTGTTCCACAAATATGTCATTAACGATATGGAAAATATCGATCAGATACAACGTAATCAAAGTTTACCACGAAATATGAAGCATTTACGGAAGTATGACGAGAAAGATAGCTCTGACAACTACGGAACAAGAAGAGCAAATGGTTTTAATAACCTTGATGCCTTGATAATCAGTAAATATAAATTGGCATATACCTAGCATTCGAAGAAGTAATACTATAAGAGATAAAAAAATTTGGAATGCAGTAAGTACACCTGTCACTCCCACCATAAAGGTAACGGTCGAAAGAATGAAACGATGAAAAGGCGACGCCATACCTCGCTCTTCAGGTTGAATGAATCCCCCTCCGAGAAAGTTTCACCCATGAAGAACCTAAAGGTAAGAAAGGCTTCTATAGAGTGCTACAGTTTAACGACGAAACAAACACCATAATGGACGATTAAACAATCACAATGGTCAACATGTACAACACCACATGCAATTGGAAGAGCGCTAATTCTTAATGACAAAAAAAATCCTTTCTCAAGCAGAATGGCGTTTTTCATATCACAGTAGTGAAATTTTCTATTCACTGAAATGTTGAATCAATTACAGAATGTCGAATCAAATGGCAATCATACTGTTGCATGGAAATGAAAGCAGTTATAAGATATCGACATAAAAATATTTTGTTCCCATCTCATATCTGTCTGAAAAAAGCAACGCGTTCATTTTTTAACGTAAACTATGGTTTCGAAAGTGTTATCAAACTGAAAATAGGCAGCTTCTAAAAAGAAGAGACAATTCTTTTGACAAGCAAGCTCTAATTTTAACAACTTTACTAAATGACAGGGAACAAAATTAAAAGATAAACTAGTTCTTAAAACACAACTACTCCAAGAAACAGCAGTATGAAAAATACTGGAATTCGTAATTTAGACATATTTGATTAGTGCAACAAAAATTCTTTTGCAAAATTCAAGTACAGCTTCATTTGATGGAGATCATTCTAACTATTCCTATAAAAATGGTTGATATGCTATGTACTTATGAGATTACGCACAAAAAAACATCAGACGATCTACCCTCTAGTCAGTATCATAAACACGAAGTACGTTCTTAAAAACATCAGTTGAAGACTCATATGACCTAGGAGTCAGAGAACAGACGCGAGAGCCGGCCAGGCACGGAGAGATGACAGCCATCAAACGGACAACACGTCGTTTAAGATGTACAGCGATGGCTGGTGGTACGCTTGATCAACTCCGGGAAGTGATTCACTTCCTTTTACCAGTCATGGTTGCAAGCACCATACCAGTTCTAGCTTCATTATTTCGTATTACTAGTGCAGGAGATAGATATTGGTTGTCACGCTGCGATGTAGTACTAAATATTAATAATAAATTGGTTTCCAAACACCCCTCTGCCTTTTATATTTGACTTCTTTTTCTTTCTTATTTTACTTTTATCTTATATGGTATGTTATTTTTTATCCTGACAACTCATAATAATAACTAGGTGATAATAATATGTTCTAAAGAAAGATGAAGACTCAATGAAAGCAGAGGGTATATTTTAAATCCTTCGTGTTCCAATGTTTCAAATTAACTAACGTAGAGCTCTTCTCCCATAATGTATTGAATTACTTCTTGAGCGCATTAGAAATCGAGTACTAGTACAGTACTTAGTTTTCAAATATGATGTGTAGCTCTACTCCAAGTATTAGAGCAATTTGTGATATATAGTGGAGCTGGACAAAGCGGATATCTGGAACGAAATGGGACTTCTCGTTTTGTTACTCCTCGAGTTTTAAACCTGTAATTATTGGCGTTTTTTTTTTCAAATGATACTATCAATACTATTGAAACCATTAAGCCATATTAATCTTGAGTAGTTTTTTTAACACAATGTCCCTTAGAAAGTTTTTACTAGGTCATTTGATTTGTAGTTAATTTTGGAAATTCGATGAACACAAAGTTTCGTGGAAAATGGACACATGCTAGTCCGATTTATCTAATCTAAATCGAAATACTTCTCAATTATGATTGATATATGACAGGGATTTGGTCTGGCTTTATCTTCTCAAATAGAATAGCAAGAGTAAAATGAGCAAGAGTAAAATAACTCCTCGCGATATTAATGTCATGGAGATGATCAATATGATATAAAGAAATTTCTACAAAGTTTTTCTCATTAGCACTTCCTTATTTTTTACGGTGTGAAATCTTTAAATGTAGTGTATTTCTTATCTTAGTTCTTATCCTTTCTTTACAATAAGGGAATAGATAGGTATTTCGTACAATATAAAGTTGCTACAAATTCCTTTCGTTAACTGAGTAATAGAGGAACAGGTTGGCCGATATTTGATATGATCGATCTGATAAATGATCTATCGAGATTTTTTTATATTGGAACGTACTAGCACGCAACTATACAGCCCCTCCCCCCTAGTCACAGCATCTCAGCAAACGTTCATCAACGTAATCTGCAATGAAACGAATATTCATTACAACGCAAAGCAACTTTTTTTTTCGTGGCAATCCGACATTACTATTTCCAAGTTTAAATGATGTTAAATATAAAAATCTCGTCCTCTCACTACAACAAAATCCTTACACTATCATATGCATTGTTGAAAAATGTTGACATCATTAATAATTATGGCATACTACAGTTAGTTTGTTCGTCTACCTTGAGATATATAATATCTCAAAATGTGGCGTTATCCTTACCATCAGAACTCATAGTTCGACTCATTGTTTAACTATTATATGTCATCAAAAGGATAAAATCCATAATAGCTTCAAATGCATTTCAGTTTTTTCTTGTAAAGTCACTATGACTTTTTAACAATTATATATATATTCTTTGCTACTCACAAGAAACGAATATTTGCTCTCTTGAATCTAGAGGTTTTTAAATGATTATGGCGTATATGGTAAGATTGGCCACAGTGGGATACAAGCTTATACTGGAATTCGAGTTGACTTCTCTCCTGACTTAACCTTCAGCCCCTTAATGGCTGGTGAACTGCTACCACAATAACAATAATCTAAGAGAGTAAGCAGCACGCGATAGCGTATCCACCAAGAGATAGATTATGCCAGTGTTTATCCTACCCTTATATTTATTATATTCACTAGGAGTAATTTTTTGCCTTAATTGGAACGAAGGCGGTAAGGTTACGGATTTGGTTTGTTTCACGAAGAATTACATAAAATGGCTGGAAAACATAATGTACTACACCAGATGAACATAAGCGTATTTGTTAAGATGATCATAAAATTGAAGAGAATGATCGAAAGATGTATTGCAAATAATAAAAGACTGGGTTTAATTAGTGTAACCATTGCTGATTGTTTGAAAAGTGTACTAAGAAGAGTGGAAAAACGATTTCCCTGTTAAAGGATCGGTTCAGCGCTTCTGCGTCACAAAACGTCCCTTTCTCTGTCACACTGTGACGTGTGAGTGAGGGAAAGTAGATTTCATTCAATAGCTGCCAATAGCTCTATTCAATTATTTGATAATACTGAAACGTAAAGTATTTTTCTGCACCCAGTTTCCATTTTGAGAAGAGGTGATGCTCTTCTTCTTGTTCGACATAGCAATTAGTCATTAATTCGATAATACTAGGCGAAATGAATGCAATTCAAGTATGAGGAAAGTGCCGAGATCTCGATAATCTCTCAAACATCAACGTCATCAATGTGTATCGACAAATCGGACAACGGCAATTCAGTTAGATGTACAAACACAGTAAAAGTGACCAAATGCGGGATCATAGCAAATTCGTTAAACGCATCACTAAACATTTCGGTGACAAAACTTTAGTTAAGTAATAACATAGACAAAATGCTAGATGTTATGGAAGTCTCAAAATGATCAGAATCTGTAAAAAGCTAAAACTCTTTACAGAGGTAAGTGGATAAATTTGTTTAGTAAAATATATTTCTTGTACTGATTAATTGAACCTGCTGGAAAATGTGATACGTGCGGTCGAAGCAAAACATTGATAGCTGCAATTGAAATCCAGAACGTGACTCTTTAACAGTGTAAGGCAATAAAGTGAAACATGTACCGTGAAAAAATAGCCAAAATCTGTATGCCAACGCAAACCATCGGCGACAAAACAAACTATGAAAAGCATCCTGAGTTGAGTTACTGAGTTGAAGTAGGGTTAGTCACAGAACATGTCATAGATAGAATAACACGGGTAACATTTAATCACTTAGTAAACGACTACCAAGTGCATCGATTTCGATCCTGGGACAAATCTGACAACATACCTGTTAATCGATCATGAAATTCCGTGAATCAAATGTGTCTGGCCAGCCCGCCTATGGAAAATCGCTAGCTACCATTCGCATTGATTGCGGTGATGCGGTACTATCTACAACGTTTTTTACTTCAATAATTTGAAACAATACCTAAAAATTATAAAAAATTCAAAGAAACGTGTATTTATATTATTAATTTTAGTATGGAAATCTCATAGCTAAACAGTCAACAGGTAAAGTCAGAACATGTAATTTTCTAATAGATTCACTATCTATTTCGAAAAGTCATGCTGGTAGCTAAGGAACAACTGGGAGCTAGCGATGCTCCATTGAGACGATAACGAATAGATGAACAACACAACAACCCCTGCTTTTAGAAATGCTTACTTCTACTCGAACCTTTGAAGTAGAGAAGATTGCGGAGTGGATAGGTAAATTGTTTCTTTAACGAGCAACATCGATATTCATTGTCTCAAACAAACACGTCAGTATGACGATTGCATTTTAAGCACTGTATGTTTGTAAATTGAGAAGCTATTTATGAAGTTGCACTAGTGACTCCTCAAGTGACCAGAGTTATTTCATTAATCTCGTTTGTTTTCCATCAAAATAGACCATAAATGGAGAAGAAACACATAAGTGTTCAATCTACTGTGACCGTGCTAGTGCTGTTTCTCAATCTATTCAGTCTTAATTCTATTGCATCTACAAAGACAAAAAAATTAAGCTGATATTGTTTAATAACTTAGTTTACTACATATAGGCTACTTCTTCAGTGCTTGAGCTCCGCAGCTTACTTCCTCAGTTAGGTATCAAATAAACAATACGTCATTATCAACTATTAAGGGTTAAATACCTTGACTGTAACGTTGTTTAGCAATACTCGAAGTTTAGGCTCTGATGAAGGCGATTCTACCAAAACGTTAGCCTGTTTCTGTATTGCATTGTTTTTTTCAATAAAACACTGTTTACCAACCTCGAGTATTGCTAAACAACGTTACAGTCCAGATATTTAACTCACAAATGCCAAGGTTAAAGGATAGCCGATCTTAGATATTGAAGGTTCTTTTTCAGCTTTTTTAGATCAACTATACAGACGTCCAACAAATAAGCCAATGATCTAATCATTTGTACAATCAATCACTCTTTAATCCTACTAAATAAAATCATTTTAGATCGATATCCTTTATTCACCGCGCTATCTTTTATCCTTTGCAAAATTTCTTCGGATTTTGGTGACAGTCACACTTGTGATGGCACAGTAGTGTTCAAGCAATAAAGTCATCAACATCTTAAAAAATAGTTCAAAAATACAAGGCTGACTTATCCAAGTCCAAAACAATGAACTAGTACTTTCAGACAAGGACTAGAATGTACGCAAGCTGTATTCGAACGCATCGAACATTTGTTACAATTGAAGAAGGATTGAAAGTAGACCCAAATCATATAATTATATTGATGGTTTTTCTTTCAATAGTCATCATATCGATGTGAGTAATGGGCAAACATCCTAATTCATACGACGCCATAAGTGTTTTGACATCGTGTCACTGCCCACTGCCTGTGTAAGCAGTTACAGTAAACATCTAATCCGTAGTTTTCACTCATGACCTCCAACACCATCTCCTTTCGTCTTTGCTATTAAGCTGGTTTCCGTTATCTCATTATATTACAAGTCTCATTCAATATCCATGATTACCCCTGTCTGTTAATTCACTACGAATTCTTTTTGATCTTCATATATCATTCTTAGCTTTTGTATCTGATTAATAATTGTGATTTGGTTGCATAATTACATCCTCGTGAACTCTCTTTTATTCTATATATTCTTGATTTATCGTTATTGTAATCTTGATGAAATATTTTATGTGTTGTTTAAATAAAAGTTTAATTAGCCAAGTTTGAGGTTCGATTAAGCAAGTTCGAGACGAGCAGTATTAAAGAGCCGCATGGCAAAATACTCATGGCGAGCGTTACGGTATTCACTGCTGTTATTAATATCCGCTAGCCAGTTAATACACATTTGTTGAGTCGGATAATCTCCTATCAATCTATATTCATTCCAAAGCCATGGACACCATTACAGTTTTGGCGCATCGGCCACACCATCAATACTTAAATACCTTATCGCTATCGGTGATCTTAGCAAGATTCGGAGAGGAGCACAAAAGCGAATCGTTAGAGTATTTTGAATGCGGTATTAATCGTATAGAAGGATTAGGTCTAAAGATTTAACGTCAATAAAACGATTCTGATTCTCTTAAATAAATCTGATACTAATTATACGACTGTGGATGAAAAGGAGTGTGTGGTGCACATGGAAGGAAACTCCAACTGTTCCGTAACTATACTACACCTCTCATCAAAATGGTACACTCCTCATAATAGTGCCAAAGTACGATTTAGTTCTGTAAATTTTCTGCTTTTCTTTCTACTGGCTGCTCGAAAGAAAACCAACATATCACTCGGCATTTTAAGAAAACTGGAGTATGCCCTTGTATTTCACCTCAAGGATTTGTTCCTCGTGTAATACTCAACTTTGGACTAAACTCATTTAAACGGTCAGACACAATAATAATGCAACCATACAGCACTCGTTGTACACAATGTAGTTTACTACTTCTCGACACGTCACTCAATAGTTACAAGAGTTATCATTAGGTGGAAAGAACTTCAAAGTTAGTTGAAGAATCATTTGGATCTGAATCGCAAAAGCATTAATGAAGATATATTTATAATTTTGATTATGAGGATTGTCTAAAAGTTATACAACAGTACATCACTATGACTTTATACAACTAGACAAGCACTCTGTTGATGGTACATTAATGAAGAAGGCTTATATACATATATATATATATATATATATATATATAT
>KN716160.1:234276-250729 GCA_000816705.1 Dictyocaulus viviparus | reverse complement strand
TATATATATATATATATATATATATATATATATATATATCCAAAGCAAATGGTACCACTATAAGACATATATAATTAATTTTCCACTTATTTACCTATTCTTGATTAAGCTGCTGATCACTTATATGTCTTATATATATATATAATCATTTGAGATAAATCGTCTGAGCTCAGCTTAAATCTAGTTGAATATGCGCACGACACCAAATTTCTACGAAATCAGTATCCATAAGTATATAATAACTTGTATTTCACTTATGGTGCATCAGATTCCTACACTTTTAATTTATACTTAGAGAGTTCACACATATTTTTTCTCGTTCATTTAATAGAAATATCCATGGTGATAACTTGCTAATAATATCACTTGATGACAGAAAGTAAGGATCACGAGAAGAATGAATTGAATCTGGTGGAATTGATTCTCCTTTCTTTTGTTCTATTTGTATCAGAATAGTTTCGAAGTACGAGCGACTTCTCAAATATTGAGAGATTTCCATCAAGACCTAGCTAAGTAGAATAAATCCCATTCACAACGAACGAGATGAGAAGAACTTACAGATGGACAGAAAACAGGTACTTTCAGAACATTGGTTCAATTCACACATATTCCTATATACATGCAGTTTTTTCTACTACAAGTCAAGATGGCTATGCACCTAGAATCCTACAAATGTCAATAAAACACCCTCTGGATATATATTACACGATCACCAAACGCCATGAGAAGCGAATCTATTATTTGTCGAGCTTTTACTTTCCACTGAAATAAGGATCATTTGCATAATCAGTGGTACTTATAATAGCAACATTTCTCAAAATCATCTGGATATCAAGTTACTACTAATATGAAGGCGAGGCACATGATCAATACTCAAGTGGACGAGCTAATGAATCAGACAGCTTCATTTAGATTCATCATCTGTTACACCCAAAATGGGACCATCGCTAACACGCGGCTACGACCAACCATGTCTAATGCGATATTCGCCCTTTTATCTAGTAATCGTTTTAAGTGAAGGAGATTACAAATGAATGAGTGCTAAACCTAATCAAAGGCAAGCTTTTGGCTACAAATAAGCCATCAGCCTACTTTTATTCTCATGTTTTAAGTCACACACTCATCTACGAGTAGTTAGAAATCACATGTATCTTCCCAAAAAGATGCCAAATCCTTCACTTCGGTTGTATGAAGTGTAGTTCAGCAATTATTTCATCAACATATCGAACTTCAATCATAATGTGAGAAGCAAAAATCGTTATATCATAGATATGTACAGAATTGAGAGGTTTAATACCTCGACTAGAATGAAACAAACTGCTATTGTAATACTCAAGTCCAAACACATGCAATGACAACTTTTTCACTCGTTTTGTATCCATATTTATTTTCTTCTAAAAATCTGGATCTATTTTTCTATAATGGAACGTATCATTGATACATATTAACAACTAATGCTACAAGAAGTTCACTGCTCTAAAACCTCTTCCCATTGAGTAAACCATTTGTTTACTTCCGAATGACTTCTATCGAAAATCGATGCCACATCATCAAAAAATGATGAATCCGAATTCTCTTCTAAACGGCAATCTAAAAAACATTCAAACAGTTCACGAAGGTGAAGTTTTATCAGGTCTTTAGAAAAACGTAAGCGTGAACGGAATAAGCAGTAAGCGGTATAGTGCAAAAATCATTACTCGATTAAACAAAACCAGTATCTGAGTACAATGTTGATAAATGGTAAAATTGCACTTGTAACCCTGAAATTCTTGTAACCAAGTTATTGGAAAATGGAGAAATTATTGATTAAAAAAACATAGGTTACAACAAAATGGTTCCAAAACTTCTTACCTAGCGCCAGCATAACTCTGTATATTTCATATATATTCTAGATAAGCTAGAGAACGCTATAACGGCATCTTTACTTTACTTTACACAAATTGATGGTTTCGAATTCAAATGATTTTGAGGGAAGCACAATCCTCAAAACGTTGACATAATCCGGACAATGAATGTACAAGCGTGAGAAACTATATAAAACCAATCTCCGTTTGTTCAATTAGTATCGTTACAAAAGCAACAACCTCAATATTTTTGAGTTGCGTTTACATACAGTAGTGCGCATCCTACATAATATTTTCTCAATCA
This sequence comes from Dictyocaulus viviparus, assembly GCA_000816705.1. NCBI lineage: Eukaryota > Metazoa > Nematoda > Chromadorea > Rhabditida > Metastrongylidae > Dictyocaulus > Dictyocaulus viviparus. Next base: position 248,581 of record KN716160.1, on the reverse strand, counting down.
ATTTCCTAACGCTTCTTCATGGACTTTGTTGTGTTCTTTCAATTCTACTTATTTACAACTCGAATTTAATCAGCAGATATATTTTCAATAAGAAATTTCGAGTGGAAACTTTTTACTAAATATTGATTGCTCGTGCAGAAAAATCGTTTACATGCTTACCTTCATCTTTCTTCTTATCTAAGGAATCGACAATAAATGAAGGAAGAGGAAAGAAATTAGACGAGGTACCGTGACATTCAAAATCGAAGCATCGCTGATTGAAATCATTCCTAGAAGATAAAGAGTCATCAGTGCTAGGAATATCGTAACATAGCATGTATGAGTCAAGTCGTAAGGTGCTGAACAGTATGAAATTCGAGTATCTATTCGAAATATCGTTTCGTATTACATTTTATATCTAATATATGTACAGAAATAGTACTTTTTCAATACCCGTACTTCCAATCTTCATATTTTTCTCGACGATTTCTTACATACCTTTCAAAATTCACTGTCCAAAACGTGCCATTACTTTTATGTTCTCGACCGATATTGAAACAATAGCGACAATTAGCCGGCTAAAACAGATCTATTTTATTTGATTCTCGTATTAAATTGTAGCAGTAAATCATCTTACTTCTAGATAACATCCTACGTGGTACTGATACATTAAAATAAGAATAGATATTTTAGGCAAAACTGTCAGTGGAGAAAAATATACGGTTTGATGAAACCTCTTCAAGTTGTTGCTCGATCAATTTATACTCACTAACGCTACAACGGAAGTTCAACAACATTAAAAGCCCTAATAAAAACGAAAAAAGAAAGACAGACATTTTCCATACAAATTCCCAAAGACAATGTATCATTATAAGACACGGCTTAGAAAGACTGGGCGATTACAAAGGTACCTTGTGATAAATTACATTCAGATAGACTCATTGCACAAACATCGTGCAGTTTAAAATACGGCAATTACGGATGTATAATGATTACGAAGAGCGTTGCCACGTTGTTACGTAGCGTCCGTGCTATATATTCCAGCTGGACTGCACTTATGTAGATGCACGCTTGCTTTCTTTTTCCTTTATCAAACATGGATTAAAACGTTTCTGGATTCAAAGGTGCAACTCAATAGGTGTCATGTTTAGGTAGGCTGAACCAACGTACATTGATACATTATGGATAACATACAGCTAGTGGATGTGAATCTTGTCGGTGAGGAAGGCCACCACTGTAATTATTTATGTATTGCACAACTTCGAGCGTTCTCCTAGTGCTGTCATGAAAGCAAATCTATATACTTTTTGTTAACAATTATATTCGTATATCTACGATATACGAATAGCTTACTTATTCTCCAGTATCCAGCTTTTCTTGCTGCATGATGTTCAGTACAAAATCAGAATAAGAGTTACTATCCAGTTGAAGCAAAGAAAACAACTTATGCGACAGAAGAGGAAAACAAAGCACTGGTATCTATGCTCTTTACTCCCTAGTTTCTAGACCGACAACAAAGTCTTCATAAATTCAGGCAATAAAATCGGCAAATAAATGGGAGGATCTCAAAGCAACGCTATCAGATAGGGTCAATATTAGTGAGCAACAATACCAGATAACTGTATTGCTCTGTCCAGTTCAGATATATCACGTACCAGTTTAATTTGGGGAAACTCTAATTATGATAACCACAATAACTGAAAGTGCACTACTCAATATCAGGAAGGAAAATGATGTTTCCAACTTATAACCTCGGAGGGTAAAAACTGGTGTATCAGATGGAAGAACAAACTCTATGACACAACAGAGGATTAGCACAATATCTGAAGAATTTACGAAATGTATTGACATTGGCTTCCTTTTTCACACTTGCACCACTTGAGCATGCTAATGGTGGCGTTCGCATTTCATGTACCGAAGATAGTAGTTAATTTGACCGTTTCTAAAAAAATATTTATTATTTTCAAAAGGAAAATACCTGAGTTACAAAATATCACTGTTAGTATGAACTCCAATATGCTCAAATCTATTACATTGTATGAATGTCCTCACTTTTAATCCCATACTTTGAGTTCAGCAACTCTCATACGTATAAGTTGCTACTTCTTTATTACACAACCGAGAAATCAAAAGCAACCAGATTAAGTGTTCTGATCCTTACGTTCGTATCTCCCTGTGACTCTCACTGTAACGAGGAACAAACATTACGAGGATGCACTGATCAAGACGCGCTATGACTGACTACTTGCCATCGGCTAGTAGAAATGTGAGTCCATAATACAGCCACTACGTGGAGACATACTCGAAACAATTATAGCTGCCTTCCGCTGCCTAGTAGTGCTCCACAGATAAATAATGACCGAGTAATGAGGCGTCAATCTGTACTATAAACCATCACGATTCAAATTAGCGTGACGCCGCTTATTGTTTCGGCTACATGCTATCACATCCCCATTAGTTGCGTTTTTCCTATCATTGTCACATTATAACTTTATTACATTACACCTTTATTATTCTTCGTAATGCTGTCGTGCAATAAGATAATAATAAAATAATTATTGGCGTTGATCAATCCCTTGTGGTGGGATGCGCCCCCGCATTCATGTTCAACGTGATATCGTGGAGGTGGTTGAATGCGTGCCTGGTCTATTACATGACTTGAGTTGACCACTCTTCACGAAGTCAGTGTCAGCAGTGCCAGTTATCTTACCCAGACTCCTCTAGGACCAATTTACCGACCCCGGAGGGATGGCGGGCTTGGTAGGCCTGGGGGGCGGCCACGAACTGAGTCGGGCCGGCGTGTCACTGCGGCACCTCCACCACTGAGCCACTGCGCCCCGTCGTGCAATATCGTACCATTATAACATATTCATAGTTACTGCTGTTACTCTTATGAATATTTTATTATAGGTTGTTTGTTTAGGAAAAATTCATCAGTTGCATAAACGTATACTCGCGTCATTCGCACAACGCAATTTCTACTATCGTCAAACTACAAGACTCGCGTGATCTTCTACGATAACTGTTATGCTTACATATTCGCCACTAACAAGGATTAGTGTTACTACATAGTCTAACATAACCTATACAATAAATGAAAATATAGCAAAAAATTTGAGTAGATGCGTTTTAGCAGATGCAAGACGGAAATTTATAAGAATGATTTTTGTAAAATATTTCAGCATGAGAATATGAAGTCAACAAAAGTGGATATAGGAGTCGAGGAATTTAAGAAAAAAAATTCATCCATTCAAGCACACACGTACAAATTTTTGTACAATCACTGAAACTTGTTTTCCAAGTGAGTGACACACACAAACAATTGCATGACCGATGTATTCACGAGTTACATTATGCACCATGCTAACATCAGACATATCATAATATCTTAATCAAGGAATCCACAACTCACCTCATCCACCGCGAAATGATGCCCAAAAAATGGCTAAGAAATAATTAGAAGGATAAATGAAAATGAAGTAAAATTTGACCATAATCCGCCAACGCAACGAAAACATGTTGTGGTTGCACAGGATAGAAAAAAAACATGAAATGCTCGAAATATCCTTGAACGTTTCGATCTAAAATCGACCTTTAGCTCAAACTATTGCCACACATTCTCGACTCTGCAAGGTGGTGTATGCGGTTTATCGATAACTGCTATCAACTATAAAGTTGTGATCACTTCATTATCTTTATCATAGTGTTTTGGTGCATTATTGCACAGTAGTACAATTCGGGTCACGTGATCGAATCACCATGTCTTCTGTTAATTTAAAAATACTCATGTCATTCGTAGCGATATCACACCGTTCCGTTACAACCTGTCTTCGTGACACCTTCTGATCATTTTCGAATATTACGGTGTCACGTCGGATTCTACATTTCACATCGTTTTATTGTTACCAGAGTTTATTTTTATAATAATGGCTGAATATTGATGCAATTCACTTATAGTAAGTACACTTGCGCTATTACTAGCAGTAACATTAGATCGTACCTATTGTAATATTTGCTTATATAAAACTCAAATGTATTGAACATTTGAGGTCGAAGGAAGAAACGTCAAGCATCATCAAAGGCTCTTGAAGTGCATTTGTTTTACGCAATAGGACTTCACCCTCCGCATGATGCGAAGTTTTCAAAGGTTAAGATTCACTAAATTTTTTCATATTTCATATATCTCATGACCAACAAATCAATATTTGTAGAAATTTTCCAGAATGTTCCTTCGGAATTTCATAAGTTCACAAACTACAATATACACGTACGTACAATAGACAAAGTTATAAAAACCTGTGCGCTACTACCGCCTTTCACGAAGTCGGAATCGAAATTACCCTTTCGGATACAACTAGAACGTTTGATAAAATTCGATCCCCACATGCAATCAATATTTTTGGTAACAACGGACTTGTAAAAAAAACCAAAAAGCTATCTATTAACATTGATCGCATTCGACGTCTTACGACAACTTATCTTTTACGCGAATGCCATTTTATTTGCACTTTGCTAACGAAAAAAAAATCAACTCGTTATGAATGAAAGCCCTAAGTTTCCCTCACGAAATCACATAGTTTCCACCGATCCCTCGAAATTTATGAAATGGAGGGAAAAGTTAAAAATGAAAGACATATTACCAGAGTTGTGTAAAGGTACTGGTTCAAATAGTGCGATGAGTGATCAATATATCAAAGAGATACAAAAGAAAGGGGATAAAGCACGGAAAATGATTAGACATGAAGCCTACTTAGCGGAAGAACATTTAAAACGGACTACGAGTTCTGTTGATTGAGAAAAAATATATTGTATGTGGTGTTCTTTGAGCGTTCGATTCATATAAAAACGATATTGAGATATACGAAAAAGAAAGTCAAAATTGCAGAAGAATAATCACGCAACAACTGCTTACAAAAGTGCAGTGTTGTTTGAGAAATTTTCCAGCTGTTGTGTGTAGGAATCAGAAGAATGTACTGAGGTAATCTTTTAAACCAATTGATAGATGACTTAGAGAATAGGTCTGAATAGAACTCAAACGCATTCACAAAGACACACCTATGCGTAAGAAAAAAGCTTGCCTACCACCATACGCCCTACGCCTTGCATCTTTACAGGCAGCTCGCATACTTATCTAATGAGCATAGTTATTCCAGCTAAACAGTTGAGTCAGATATCACGAAGCAAGATTAACAAGTTTCCTGCGTGATTGATTACTGTGAAATTGTGAATATGAATATTACCAAGAAAATGGTACGAAATGATCTGATAAGATTCAACAATACAGTGAAAATTTTGCATTTTTCATGAATGAAGTGAATACCATTTGCACGAAGTCTTACGAAAAACCCACGTAATATACAATACTTCGAGCTTGTCCATCTTTACGATAACCTATAATCTTCCACTGTCTAATGTAAACGGAAGAATTCCATTTTCTCCAAACCATGAGCATAAATTCATCAAGTTGAACAAAAGGAGATGGTCCGGATCCTTCTTTCATTTTAATTGTAGTTAACGCAGAAGGAACTAAACAAAAGCAACACCTATAAATTGTGTACTAATGAAATGTGGCAAAATCCTCTACATTGAATACTATGAATCAATTGCAGTTCGTCCTCCTTAAAATTCTCCACTTGAAGTAATGGAAATTCACATGCATTTGCTGGAATGCAAATAGAATCGAAAAACACTTGCCGGTCCGAAGGTATCTTAGAACCTAAACAGTAGCTCTAATTATTTTTCATTTTACTAAGATGTTAGTGAAACGCGTAAGTTGCTGTTTACTTAGAACAGTTTTCAATGTTACCGTAGAACATGCAGTACTCCGCCAGTTTCAGGCTAATATTTTTACCAAGTTTAGACGACAAAAACAGCCGAAAGTTCCTGTTTTTTGTGTACACGGCGTTATCAAACAGAACAGTTTCCTTAAATATCCATGTCGTTCGGTGGATGTTTGATAAACTTCTTGATATTAAGTACTTCTAATCCATACCTTTGTACCATCAGCATTCCAAATTTTAACAGGTGAGTTTTTCAGTAGTATTTCTGATAAACGTACACAAAATGGACGAATGTGTAACTAGAAAACCTAACGGATTGAACATCGGATTAGAATATCCATTAGCAGAAAGCAAACTACGTAAAATGTAGTCGCACATTAGATGGGAAGAGAAATCCATTCGGAAAATGGCATATTACATGAGCAGAGAACTTCTCCTCTGTAGAGCTGTCGAGAACAAGGAAGTCCTGGAAAACCCTCTCAATTTATACAATTTGAGATTAAAACGCAAAAGGCTACCTTAGCTGGATCGACCTTGAGGTTAAATTCATCACTTAGCAATTTCTGTACAGTGGTCATGAAGTATCCATAAACTAACTGAAAAAATTTGTAAGATTTGCCCGTAATATACATCATGTACTTTCATATATAGCCGATATTTATTTATTTAATGCACTGTGCATAACAAATATGGATTTAGGAATCCTAATTTGATTAATAACTTTCAAACGGTAAATTACCTTAACGTGGCCGAGAAATGTTCCTAGGATTTCCATTCCAATATGTAAATCTAGCTCAGAGTAAACTTGTCGGGAATAGCTACCGTCATGATGAAATAAAGTCACAAGGAGACACATCTCTCTTATTGTTTAAGCACTGTGGTGAGGACTATGATAACACTTCAGCAGGGCTTTTCAGGAGTCCCGAAAGACAAAACTAAGCTAACAAAATTTCGGCTCAGTATCCCGCACTCTGGACTCCACCGTCTGACGTCGGACTTAAAGACAACCGGTGAAAGGTGATCAAATGTCAGGCCAAATGCGTAATCAATGGAGCCAAATAACACAAATATACCCACAACACACTATAGAGATTGCTTCGCACTTAGTAGATACACCAGAAAAAATCATAGAAAAAGCTTCTAGCCTAAAAAGTTAAGTGACGTTGACTTTGTTATACACCTATCCATCGCTCATGTCGTCGACTCTCACAAAATCCTGTAACATCATTTAGCTACACTTCGTCTCGAACCACAAAATTATATAAAAATCAGTCTTATCAATGGCTATTCAACAACTGGCTTGCAGATGACCACGAAGTAGACGCGTTTTACGACCAGTTGAAAAAGTTGTCCTAAACGAAAAATCCGTTTACAAATTTTCTTCAATGCGAGAATGGAAATGATGAATGAAAAACATTATACAATGGGAAAGTTTGGAATAAGACATCGAAATCAGAATAGAAAACATCTTGTTGCACTCTTGTCCACAGCACGCCTATACCATAATGTTCTTTATTTGTGAAGGAAGAACACTATCAATGGAGATGGAGGTCGCCAAACGGAAGAGACCATGCAAATACCGACCACATTTTTACTAACAGGAGATGGTATCTTCACAATAGTACCATCTTTTTGTACTAAATCTAATCATTTTCCTGCGAAGATTCGTTCTAAAGAAAGAAGATTCGTTTGAAAGAAGTAGAGCAGAAAATTTGTCATTGCACAAGAAGAAAAGAAGTCGTACATGCTGAAAACGTTTTCCGCGAAATCCTTCTCATACATGAGTAGCAGATTGAAAAAACACCACGGAAGACTATGAGCTTCTTGTGTTAGGGCTACAAGAACGTGTCGAATCTGCTAGTTTAGTTAATGTTTAGTGTACTATTTTAATTTTTATGAAGATTATCCTGTTGCGCGTAATAACATCACTGAATGAGGTTCAACTTGCACAACAAGCAGGAATTCGCAAGAAATTCTGCTGTACGGACCACATCCAAACGGTAACAAGGTTCATAGAGATCTGTCGACAATACCACTTGCCCCTTGTTCAAATCATCATAGACTACAAGCATTCGATGGCACCGAATGAGGAATCTGCATGGGAATCATGCAGAAGAGAAATCTCGATGTTAGATTCCCGTAAAACCTCCGTTTAGCTGATGATATCATCTCATTTTTCACGAGTACAAAACAAGCGGCGATGACGTTGAACGACTCAAGCGAAGTTAAACAAAAAGAAGACTGATTTCATGCGAAAACCATGATGTAATGGAAATGAAGACAAGATTGGTGGTTCTGAAATTGAAGAAACTGAATCTTACGTACATCTTGAGTGATTTTTAAACATGGAGAACATAACATAACAAACACATAGAAAAACAAATTATGTAGAAGGGTAGCTGCATGAGCTATGTTGGGACCTATAAAAGAGGTGGTTAAATAATTAATAGAAAACATGCGCTCACCTCTACAACTCCATAGTTCACCCGGAGTTTTCTTACTGATCCGAGAATTGGATTTATTGCTCAACTAAGTCAAAGATTTTACGGACAAATAATAAGGCGCTTGATCGGCGTACTCTTAAACATACCGGCAAATACAACACCAAGTCGGGCCTCGCAATAGAAACGTTTGAAAATGATTTTTACTGCAAGATCCAAAAAAATGCGCGTCAAAAGCGAAAGATAGATGGAGTAGTCAGACAACAACAAGAGAGGACGATAGATGAGAAAGATGGTCAAAAAGAATTGTTGAATGGTACCCGATAAGATATTGAGTCCTTCTGGGCGATCACCTACATGATAAGGAGGCGTATTCGAAGTAAACGTCAGAAACCTGTATTCGCAGTTATCCCAGATTTTAGGATGATGGAATGCGTCGCGCATGTGACATCATGTATGTAGAAGATAACTGCCATGGACGACCGTCGCGTGAGAGAGAAATAATTAGAAAATTGCGAGCACCTGCTGATGCGTCCCATTTCTTTTTCATAAAGGATTCTTCACCATATATTCCGTATTTGGTCAACTACAACCAACACATAACGTTATACTAAACATTAAGTAATAAAGTACTACATCGACTATACAAAAAATCGTGGAACAGCATCCGTCAGAGTGAAGCGAATCTTTCGACGATTTCTATAGGATGTTCTAAATGGTAACGAAGATCGAATTGCTCCTAAGTGGTTCAAATTGTTTCTAAACGTGTGTCTCGTGTAGAGAATGTATAATTTTTCATGCGATGATCCCGACGTTTCCTGTTAACAGTGTTAACATCAGGAGCAGCTTATACAGCGTTAGATAAAGTTTCCCTGTTACTATACTACTCCGCTGCATTATTGGATGAAAGCCGGGATACAAAAAAAATGATGGTGTGGAAAAATATCTATGTTCGGTTGAGTTGTCTCGCAGATTTCTTGCGAGAAAAAACCAAGAGCTACCTAACATAATCAATTTGCAAAATAAAAGCAAATAAGAAACAATCCAAGCCTGGTCCTATTCGCACGCATACTTTTCATAATACTGTCCAAAGCAATTGCAAGTCTATGAACATTTGCTTAATTAGAGACAAACTCATTATAGTCAAAAATTGCATGATTTATACTTCTTAATCAATCGCTCAAGTAAATTTTTGAAACTCACACGACTACAATATAATGCAGAAAAATTTGGAAAATTTAGCGGATACCTCATGATCAATGTTGTTATTAGTAATTTTAGAATACTCGAGATCAAAGTAAAGACGACATGGGGATGATTCAGTGATTAGTTCATATAGATGGCGATCTTTTAATGTTATATACCACGACCAAAAACGATCCAAAGTGCACACAAGATACCGTCGCATACCACCTGAAACAATCCATCGTAGCCGCTAAGCAAGGTGGATGAAAATCATTTTCCAAATTTTTTCTAAAACACCTTAGACGAAGTTATTAGCTTACGGATGGTCTTACTTATTAAAAAAACCGAGAAAAAAAACGACCTGTCTGTCCCGGTATCTCAAAACTAAATATTCGGGAATTTTTGAGCGTTTTCGCTGACTCCTTGAGCCTCGCAATAGCTAACCGTTGCTTCGGAAACGTTTCTATATCTCCAAGACTTTTCTCTAGTAATGAGGCTTGTTTAATATTAATCTGAATAAAAATCCAATTCATTTGCAAAAATTTAAACTACCATTGACAAAAAGAGATGTTCAAAAATGTAGAAAAACAATTACCAGAGGTGTTGCTATACTTTCCTTTGTTACACAATTCAATATTTGTTTATTTTTTGATGATCCGTAAAACCAAGATTCATCTAGATGAACACTATCGTTAAAAGACTCATCAGGATTAACACTTTGGTTACTAGAACTTCTCCCTCCATAATTTGAATGGGTAGCCATACTTTCACAGCATAATTCTTCCCTTCAAAATAAAATTTTATTTTGCAGAGCATTACAAAGATGTAAAATCATGAAGAGTGGTGCGGTACATGAACAAAATGAAAAACACAACTATGATCGTGTGCTTAGTGCATGTCACTCATTAACTTTGAAAGTAATGAGGATATCGAACATAGCAGTTAGTTTTGTTCAACTGATCTACAGTATGGAAAAGTTGTCACGAACATATATATTGGGGTTGTTCTAGATCAAAAATGCAGTACTTCGAACCAATAATCCAACAGTAAGGATTATAAATTTGAGGAACACTGACCAACCACTGATAACATGTTAATATTAGTGCTATTTTTTGATTAACCATTTTCCCAAAAATTTACCTTACATGGTTTCAAGTGATTACGGTACAAAACAAACGATAAAGCAGTAACAAGCAGCACTCTTGATTTATTAACGCTGAAAAGTATAAATGGTAGTTATGAAGAAAAAATTATGTACAACATCTTATAAGACATGGAGAAAAATTGTAAGTGCATCCATATCAAATACAAAGCGAATTTTTGAATTAGTGTGAAATCTCTTAGTGAAATCACTAGGGCATTCAAAAATTTATTCATTTCTATACACCAAACGTTTTAATAGTTCCTCTACCACTCCAATATAATGTATTAAAGCCTGAGTTTAATGGCAATGAAAATACAAAAGATGCTATCAATATCTTTATCTATCTATATATCAAATATACAAAAAAGTTAAACTAGAAGTATCAATAGTAGTGGTGAAATAGTCTTTTCTTCACACTTTTCATTAAAGCATTCACTGTTTTCCATAACAATAACAAAAGTGTAGAATGATACTCCATAATTGACCATTGCGGTGTAGGACAACAACTGCAGTGACACGCACACCTGCTCAGTTCGCCGCTGCCTTCTAGGCCTACGAAGCCCGCTATTCTTCCGGAGTCGGTAAATTGTTACTAAGGGAAATTTCGGTAGCAAGCACTGACGACAAAGTGAAGACCGGTAAACTTAAGTCACTGTATAAACCAGGCCGGCATTCAACCACATCCACGATATTACGTTGAACACGGATGCATAGGCACATCACGCCGTAAAGGAATGATCAACGCTGATTCTTATCTTATCTTAACGGGATGTTACTCACTAAAACCAAAACTAAAAGTTAGGAGACGAAGACATACCAGTTATGACTCTACTACTTTACGTTAGGAAACATTCTCAACATTTTTCCTTGTTTCCAAGGAATGCTTTAAAAAGACAAAAATGACCTACAGAGAGAATAAACCTAATAGAGTTCGTATTCTGTTAAACTCTTAATTAGGAATTGTTTCAAAATGGTAGAATTGTTGGAACAAGGGAACGGTAATCTTACTACTGTTTCATTTATCAAAACCACCTTATTCATTTGCCGGAGATTCAATTCGGCAAACTATCTAATAAGTAAAATCTGCAAAATCAATGTACTATTAAAATTTGGTTATTTGACGAAAACTCCAAGTATGATTTTAGAAGATAACAACGCTTCAATCTATCTTATCGATTGCTTGGAGCGATCATTAGATATTTTTCTTGAGTACAGTAGAATCTCATCAGAACAATGATTCATGCAATTAATTTGAATGGAACATTTACATTCGCACACCGAGTACACACAGTTGCAAATCCGAGTCAAAAAGTCACAGACAGCGCTAGCATCCTTCTTATAAACGAAAGATGCAGAATTATGTATTAGCATAAATAGTGTTTGTTACACCGGCACATTCAAACAATCTCTTTGATTGCATGTATTGAACAAATTGTAATTTTTTTCAACTAATATGCCTAAGACAGACTTCATATAGAGATCACCAACAGCAGCTTTGAATTTGTGACTTTTTTAAAATATGCTAACGAATAGTGCTCTCAATACTTCTTAATAAAATTCTTAATATTCTTAATTCTAAAAGGCATTCTTAATAAAAATGTTTGCCAAAAATTTACTATCGTTAATGCGTTGACAAAAGAGTTACCGGCCTGTACTAGAATGAGGATTCAAATTTGTCTAAGAAATCGCCTTTCCATTTACAGTATTATTGAAGTCATTTCTTACCCTTACATCGTTATTGAAATAAGCTTGCCCCACTATACATATTGCGCACCTCTCCAATGAGTCGCGTATTAAATGCATAAAACGTTTTAGGTGCTGCGAAATCATTCAGTGAAATGATTTATAAACCATCCATCTACTAATTGTGCGAACAACTGCAATAGTATCATGAGTAAAATGCTGTCCTGTGCCGTTATGTTGACCGTTATGTGTGCCACGTCAGTCACAAACACGTATTGTCCTCATAGAGGGCTATGGAATCGCTGTACAACTTCCGTCTGCTGAATAACAAACGAGCAAGATATCATTGCGGTGGAGAAAACGCATATCAGCGCTTGTCTTTATTGTTATTTGCAGCTGCTAAACTTTATTAGTGGTACTCTTTCGTGATATGCAGTTTCATAAAATATTTAAGTGATATCTCGAATGCAAATGAAACTCTTTAATTTATCAAGAAAACCTAGATAGAAGTGATAGTCATTTACAGAAAATCCGCAATAGAATATAATATAGAATTTGACTGGATAACAATGGAGATTTGTTTTGTGAAAGAAGGTTAAACTACTTAGACTTCTGGTAAAGTACACACAAGATTGTACAATGTTTACTAAATACGGTCGTTGAAGCTCTGATGTCACATTTAGCACCAAGAAATAACCATATAAACTTCTATCATGTCCTTAAATTTCTTCATAAGCATGACAAACAAAACGTAAAATCAAGAAAAATATTGTAATCGTAATCGCAACCACCATATTTAACACAATCACCTTGGTCAAACATTTTGGAATAGTGGGAATTTATACGGAAATCGTGGCTTCACTCACTGCCTTGATTTTGGATGTAGTTTAATCTTTGGATTGAGTTTATTATGCGCATTAAAATATCTGGCACGATAAATCACTTGTTAATTTAACTCTTTATAGGTTTTTCAGCCCTTGACATCCGTTTGAAAAGTCAATGACATCAGGAATAGACTTACTAACAACCACGTCCTAGGTTAACAAAAATACATTTGCTTGTTAATAAAAAAAATTGGATGTCCATCCAAACAACTACAAGATACGTTACACCAGTTCCGAAAGAATGAATGAAAATAACAAATCAAAAGAAACTTTAAAGAACATGCCCATTTTATGGAACTCATCCAATCATAAGGAGATTTTATTAGAGGTGATCGCTAAAAATATATTAGCAATATTAAATTTTGAAACACGCGCGTTTAATCACAAATAGTAGAGCGCGGTGAACGATCTCTTCAATTATTTAACTAGGATTTTCTGTTCTCACTATGTTTAGTGTGATTCTAGTATACTTTATCACGTTTCTAAAGTAACAGAAGCAAATTAGGAGCTTTCAATGTGCAACTGCGGTATTACTGTGTTCTTATCTTTTGTTAATATATTTTTAACATTACTTATGTGTTTTCAATAAACGTTTTTTTATCCAAAGAAAAGGTTGTTTATAAGAGAACCTTTATACAAATTTCAGTGATGGAAATTGATTTTGGCATAACAAATTACTTAGGAAATCGCGACATCAGTGTTCCATGTGTTATTAAAGAACTGTTCTCTGACTTCATTGTGAAAGAAGTACTTGGTGAGCATATCTTTTTTGTTTCATTTACCACTATTTTTACTCCCAATTCTTCGGAATGTAAATGTCTCCAGAAGATCAAAGCGTCCTTCGATTGGCGACCAGATCTGAAATTCAGGGTTACCTTAAGGAGGAAGAAGAGAAGGCAATTGATGAGTTGGTGTCCGTGCCTTCATCTATCAGTGCTGATCAGTTATCGGCCCTTGATAATTTCAACAAGGATTCAAAACATTTAAAAATTTCAAGTGAGGTGAGTCAAGTAGTTTTTTTTAGAGCACCTTCCATTTTGCAGAAATTACTAGAGAAACTAATTGAAACGCAATATTTGAATGACGTAGATGCAAGTATTAAAATGGATTATGCATATTTTCATTTTTGTTATCTTCATAGTTTGAGGGACTCAGTAAAGAAGATCGGAGAATTTTGCATGAATTTATCAGACGTAGATATCGAGGAAA
>KN716160.1:216344-234176 GCA_000816705.1 Dictyocaulus viviparus | reverse complement strand
CGATTGGCGACCAGATCTGAAATTCAGGGTTACCTTAAGGAAGAAGAAGAGAAGGCAATTGATGAGTTGGTATCCGTGCCCTCATCTATCAGTGCTGATCAGTTATCGGCTCTTGATAATTTCAACAAGGATTCAAAACATTTAAAAATTTCAAGTGAGGTGAGTCAAGTAGTTTTTTTTTAGAGCACCTTCCATTTTACAGAAATTACTAGAGAAACTAATTGAAATGCAATATCCACAATTGTGCTGAGATGGCCGCAAAACTCGGAACCTCAGGGGGGACTCGTACCCGCACTTACAGATATCTGTATCTCAGCACAATTGTGGACATTGTAATATCATTGCAAAATGCAATTAAATAAAAAGAAATTACGAATATGAAATGCAATATTTGAATGACGTAGATGCAAGTATTAAAATGGATTATGCATATTTTCATTTTTGTTATCTTCAAAGTTTGAGGGACTCAGTAAAGAAGATCGGAGAATTTTGCATGAATTTATCAGGCGTAGATATCGAGGAAAACTGTGTTCTGAGACCAAAGATAGGGAGATCGAAATAACTTACTGTGGTGTTAATAGCAGTGCAAGGTCCATACAAATTTTTTAATTTTTCGTTTTGTTTTTTAACAGGGCGAATACGGCTCTCAACTTTTGCCAGAAAAACTCTATTTAGAAAACGTAAACGTTGGGACAAAGACCGTCCAGATAATTGTCATTTTACCCTAGCCAAGGAAAATAAAGACACGTCTTACGCTTTAGGAGTGATAGCGAAGTTTCTTAAGTGAGCAGATTTGTTAATTTTTTCTTCTGCGGGAAATTTGAACAAATAGGGTTGATGTTTCAGTATTTCTATCAACAATTTCCGCACACATGGAATCAAGGATCGACGAGCTATTACATGTCAGCGAGTTAGTTGCAACAGAGTTGAGAAAGTGAGATTGAAAAAGAATTGCACACCCTCAGAAATGTTTTTCCTTTCAGTGATTTTTTTTCAATGAAAACAGTCGAAAGATATTATACGATATTTTAGGAGCGTATACTTAGCCTCAATTCCCATTTAAGAGATATTATAGTATACGATTTTGAGTATGACAATGATCAATTGAAAATGGGTGGTCATTGGGGAAACCGCTTCCATATTATATTAAGGTTTAGTTTTTAATACCTTCTGCAATTAGATTACAGATTTATTGTAACCCGGTATACTTTTTTAGAAATGTTCCACCAGAGTCACAACATATTCTTGAAAATCGCATGAAAGAATTTTTGGTACATGGATTTATAAATTATTTCGGTATATTTTTGCAAATTTAGAACCATTTTCTAACTACCATTTTTTTAAAATTTCTTAGGTACACAAAGGTTCGGATCATGCGGAACTAATACTGCCTCTATCGGTAAAAAGATTCTGCTACGTGATTGGGAAACTGCTGTTAAGATGATTCTTAGCAATGACCATATGCCTGGTGTGTTTATTTTATTATAGCTATTTTTTTTCCAGTTGATTCAATGTTTGGAAAGTATGAAAACCAAAACTGAATGTTACTGTAATGTTTTAATTCTGTTCTTCAATTTTATGTTTAAATTAAGGTTACCTCGGCACAGTTGGCGATGCTTTAAGATGTTTCAAATCTACTAATGATGCCTGTCAAGCTGTTCGAATGCTGAAAGGTAGCCAGGCATATGCATCTATAGAAGCTATGATTCTTAAGTGTCTTGCAAAAGGCGGTACTTGGCAAAAGATTGGTATTTCCCTGTAATATTACATTTCCTTTAACTTTTTTTATTTTGATGCCGGATAAACTTAGACTTCATGATTTTTATTTTTGGCTAGAGATTACACTATATAACTCTTATCATTTACTTTTGGGTAGGAGGAGAACTGAAGATATAAGAATGCTAGTTTCGCATCATTGGCTGCCTGATTTTATGCCAATTGGTGCATATTTCTTTTATTCATATTAATGTGCAAATAGCGATATAATTGGGTTTCTTCGTATTTGCTAGTCTTAATTCGGTTAATACATATTTATTCAATCTTATCAGTTTTGCGACATATTGTGAAATCATGCGTTTTCCAATGAATTGGTAGTGAATTTGGTAATACGCCACTTAATAAAATTACCAGCGATTTTTTGGCTAATTCTGACAGTGATAACCCAGTGCGATTACTACACCATTGACGATTTGTGTCTTCCTGTGTCTCTCCATCACGCCAGAAGTGTTTTGGTGTCATGCGTCCATAAGATTATCATTTGGAAAAAGTGTTCTTCAACATGGTCTTACGCAGTTCTTATGCCTAGAAAGTGGCGCCTTGTGTTTGAGACTGTTATTGGTAATAGAATTAGGTGGTTTATTACTTATTTAAAAAGTTATCATGGAGAAACTTCTAGTGGTAAAGGTAAAACACAGAAAACTGAGAACGCTTTCGGCGCATTGTTCTTATTATGATAAAGCCGATATCTACACTTTGCGCGTAACTCCAGGGTTTGTCATACTTAAATCTTGAAATGCTTCATGTTAATGTATGATCTATTCGGAGATGTTTCTATATTCCTAGCGGAAAAAAACACGGGGCATTATTCCAAATCTGGTTAAAGAGCTTCTTGGAGAACTTAAACTTTGCAATGCAGTTGACTACCTATTTAATGAGCGGAAGCATACGTATCATGTCAATATGGAAATATAAGTACGGCTTAGCTATTTAAGAAACCTTTTTATTGAAATTTTCTAATTGTCTTATAACTTTTCTGCAATTTTTCAATATATACTATAATCTTTTTAAAATATTTTTCATGTAAACTCTTGTACTTTTTTTCACTGTTCACATGTAAAAACATATATTTCAGTGCATCACTGAAGCTCTGCCCATCAATATGAGAAGTTTGTACGTCCACGCCTACCAGAGTCTCTTGTGGAATAAGTTTAGTGATTAACCATAACTTTTTGTGTTGCTGTATTTGTTCAGCAAATTTTATTTTAGGTTGTTTCCCGTCGAATATCCGAACGTGGAGCTTCTGTGTTCTCTGATGATTTGGGGTTTGATGGTAAAATGTTATCTTCAACTTCTTCTCCTTTTGACATATACGTTCCTCTCCCTGGAAAAAGCGCCATGTCTGAAATGAATTATGGTTAAGTGCTTTTTATATTTCATATCTTTACTTAGTGTATTATGGGTTTATTACTTCGCATTTGCTTCAGTATCACAATGGTATCAGGAGCTTTTGAATAAGGATGGGTTGTCTTTCTCTTCATTTTCCAGCCTAGAAGAGTGAGTTTAAATAATTGTATGCTTTAATTCTTGTTCTTCTCAACTAGTACATTGAATTTTCCAGCCGTTTTGCCTTAGGGGAAACTACTCGGAGAATGTTAATATCTCCTAAAGATGTGAAATGGAGGTTCATTCAATATACTTGTCCGAAAGCGATCTTACAGGTCAGTAGTTTTGTCAATTCAATTCTAAGGTTTAGTAGCCTTGAAACAGTATTCATGAATTGTTATAGAATGGATTGTCTACGTATGCCATTGACGAGTCTGAAATGATAGGCAATTTCATGGCACTTCAAGTAAAATTCAGTCTTCCATCTGGTTGTTACGCAACGGTAGCATTACGACAAATTACTGGAACTGATATGAGCAAGCAGTCAATGAAAGTTGGTATAACTATATTTATGGAAAATAAAGTAAAACTAAGAAGAATGTTTTTATCTACAGCACTTGGAACTATTAGGTGATGAGTAGCCATATAATATCAATTGAGCAATGTTTCCACGCTGAGCTTTCCTTCCTGCTTTTTTTCCATGATACCTCTTGCTTTTATTTTTTGCACTTTCAAAAACGATTTTTCATTGGTTGAGTTTCAGAGCCATGCTGATTTTCGTAGAAGCTGTGATGTCAATGAAAAAGACAATTCTCGGATTGATTAAGATTTAATTGTAATGTTTCTAGGATGTTTATTTTACGATGTATAAAATAAAAATATATTTTAGCGATCGTGAAATTACGTTAATAAAACGTTTTTGAATATCTCTTCGTGTTTTGATATTGAAGTCCATGCATGTGGGAATGAAGCATATTTTGTTTTGTAATTGTTGGCTTATTGTTTTGATTAGACTGTTTATTCATGCCACTTTTTTCTTTATTTTTTCATTCTTTATGCAAAAAATAAAAAGTTAAATCCATGGGTTGCTGATGACTTACGGCCTGATCCATTTCATTTTCTATGTTAACATCTTTATGACAAAAAGAAGAATTGGTTTTTCGTATTTATTACAGATGAAAATCAACGTCAAAAATAGGGCAGACGGTACGGTGTTTCAAATAGAAGCTACTCCAAACGAAACCATAGGGGAACTGCGCTTAAAAATTTTACAGAGACTTGGAAATTCGTGAGCTAGTTACTCATCGTCATATATTTTCTAGCTTTATAGTGCATTGTCTTATAAGGAATAAAACGTGTTTTTTTAGATATGATCTAAACACAGTTCGAATTTCACTTGGTGCAGATGAGTTGAATATTCCTGATTCTATTACGCTCAAAGATGCTGGTTTAGTAAGTGGAGATCGGCTTTTCATTGAAACGTTGGTTTTTTTGTTGTCATACGTGTTTTGAGTACTATTTGATTTATTTATTCTCGGAATTACGATTTTTGATTCATCTATTTCTTATTTCAACTATTTTTATTGAGATATCCGAGAGCATCCTGCTCTACAGCTAAGGAGCACTCGAGACATGTTTCTATGGTTGAAAACAACAGCAATGAGAAAGAGGAGTGTGCTGTGAACGAATCGGATAACGTCAACTCAACAATTGTGTTTCGCGATAACGTTATTCGAATAGCTAGAGACTACTTAGAGAATTCTCGATATTCGGTGCTATCTCGTCTTTATATCATAGCATATACATGTATTAGTAACTTGACATTATATGTTTAGAACTCTTCATTGCGGTCATGGAGTGCGTCGGACTTGTCAGGTGCCGAAATGCATTTTGAATTCCTAAGCCGAAGTGAAATGTTAAATATATTTATTGTCATTATTGCATTTTCGCAGCCAAGCATGTCAGCTGTCATTAATGTTGGAAGGATTGTCGGTGAATGTTTTTTATTTCTAAACTCCTCTTTCTTAAAAGGAACTAATTATTCAAGATTGATGAATGTAATTTAATTACACTTCATTATCGTTGTGTTTCGTAAATGCCCAAATATTGCGTATCTCTATCGAACATTAATTATATTGCTTTGTTCATGGAAACTTTAGCCTACTGCATTATTTCATTAGACTGATTTTCAGTTTGGTTTTTCACCAAGACAAAGTGAGAATCATTCTCAATATTTAGTGCGTACAAATTACTTCAACGATTCTGAAAGCAATAAGATGAATTTACAATCAGAGAGTTTGTCGGGACTGATCAATGCTAGACTTTACTATTTTTGAAAGCCTTCGTATTTTTGTTTCAAAAAGTAGAATATTGGTGCGACGCGCTTCCAATTTTAATTTGATTTGTACAGGAGTAAATTCATAAGGTAGTTTGACTGATGTTTTCTATACTATCGATATACAAATTTATTGATACTCGTCCTTAACAAATTCTCCTTAACGATGAAAATTAATGTGGTTTAAATCCAATGAATGGTTTGGAGACAAATAATTGTTTAGTTTTTGTTTTCAAAATAGAAATACATAAATGAATTAGTTAGTTCAAATTTATTCTGTGTTAGATTGGTGCAAAAGTAAATGCGATTTATGTAATATTTAAGGGTTTAAATTCATCGCAACTATGCATCCACTTAACGTGGTGCTAATTTATTCCTTAATTAGTTATATAGTGTAATTCACATATTGTAGTTTATAACAACCAGTCGAAAGTTATCTAGCTCTTAAATTTTGAAGGTTTTAACTCATTCAGATGGCTCTCGTAAACTACTCTCGTCTTTTACTGTTCAACCAGTATCTATGAAAGATTGCGTAGTTGACGGTGTTGCTCGTGCTCTATCGAATTCTGGTAAGTTTTATCATATTCCACTATACTTAATAACACATTGAAGACGAGGCACTTATGTATTGACCACCGAGACTTGAGGTGGTACTTGTTTTTTACATGATTGCGTAGTCTTATGATTTGCAATATTTTCATTTTTAAAAATTTTCCTCTTTCTTCTTCAGAAGACGCTGACTGTATTCCTATTTCATGTATAAATCATGTGTATGATTTTAGTACTAATCTGCCCTAAATTGTTTATCGTTACAGAACATGTCCTATGTCGTGTGTGAAATCGGCTACCTATTAAAATGTACTATCGCTCTATGCATATCAATTTCTCAACATTATTAGTGCTTCATTTATTTGACAATAATTGAAGTGTGAGGTTTGAGGTACATACGGAGAGTCGTCGGAATTACAACCGAAAACGTCGAAAGCAAAGCCTGAGTTGGAAACGATTCCAGGACAAAAACGTCAAACTAAGCGACGATGCACTCAGTGTTACAAACAGCTATCCCAAGAGTTTGGAGCTTATGTCGCAAGGTCCCGCTCAAAACAAGTTAATACGCGGTGCAGAAGATGCCAGAAGCACTTTTGTTTCGATTGTTTTCAATCGGTCCATAATAAATGTTAATTTGTAATAATTGGAACAGAAATCAAAGATTCTCATGCTGAGTAAGTTGAAACCGATTTTCCGAAACTAATAATCATTGTGAACTCGTGTAGCTCCGTAATTCTGCGAATAAAGTTGTGCCTATGACATCTTAGTGGACACCCAAATTTTGGTCTCGTCTTCATTGTGTTTGCTGTAGGTAGTTTTGTAGCAGAAAAGAAAATCCATACTAAATTTCAAGAAAAACTTTAAGGAGCCACTGGTGTAACATTGATTCATCTCCTATCGCTTCGTTGCATTCGAGAACAAGTCTTGATACACATGGATCCTCGCACTGTCATACGTCTCTCTGAGGTGAATCGCATCCTACGGTCAGTCATACTTTCACCATCGGTCGATAGAACATATTGGATGAAGAAGCTACAGAGGTATTCTGCCAAATCCCTTGTTTACAAACGATTCTTCCGCTAGGCACTTTTCCCTTTCCATTATCTCATGTATTTTTTCCGCTATATTTGGTGATTATGTAGTAACAAGGCGTTTGGTATTTAGTGATTTTGGTCAAGAGAAAGTTAAGAGGGCACAGGAGGATGGTGTGACGTTTCGCAGCATTTATCGAGAAGAGTACATTAGAAAAAAGATGGCACAACAAAGCGGAACTCTTTTGGTATGAAGTTTTCAGATTCTGTACTACTACTTTTGTGTATCCACCCATATAGGACCATGCGTATGCCACTTCCTTTCCACAAAATTTAATTATTCCGCCACACCAACCACAACCGAATGTGCCACATTCTCCAAGATACCCACACGGACCATTATTTCCGGCACCGGATCCACTTCAGCCTATTCCTAATCCAATGCAACCGCTTATCCAGCCACCAGGAATACACCCATTTGGACCAGCGGGAACTCCTTTTGGTGGACCCAACGGTCCATTTGGGGGAAGGAGTAGGCTTTTTTCGAAGAACTTAAGTATTTCATTGAATCATCGTTTTCTACGTACCCATTTCAGATCCATTCGATCCGTTTGATCCGAATAACCGTGAAATATTTCCTGCTCGTCCCCATCAAGGAATTCCTCGACAAGGTCCTCGATATTTTCCCGCAAATCGTTGGGACGAAAGTGACTTTATTTGAAAACAACAACGAATCAAAATTTAAGCATATATGAAAATGACATTTGTTGCTTGCAACTAAGGAGAAATTGTTTTCCAAATACAGATTTTGTAGATAGTGAGATAATATTCCGCTCGATAATATGATTACCATGTTCATGTATATATGCTATTCGATGATAAAGAAGTTGAGCTATGTGAAGTAAGTGGTGTGTCATAATAATACGTTATTATTATCACTGACTTTTCTTCACTGGCTTTACAAATCAATGCAAAATATATAAACGAATTTTAGATCCTGATTTATTCGCATATAATAAGGTTCTATGGATAACGAGTTCTACGTATTTACAGCAACACTCTTTTGTTCAATAGTTGAATGTTCTTCAAGCACTTTTGCTGGATTGTTTTAAAGGCTGCAGGGATATTGTCATTAGTAATATTTCTTCCAAATACAAATTATTTATGTGAAACCTGGCACAAAATGAAAGTTTATAGATTCCTCATTCATTGATACTACAGCAATTGAAAGTGCAGAATACAAACTATTAAAATATCTGGGACTGAGCTTAGTTGGTCGCAAAACTCGGAACCTCAGACTGGACTCGAACACGCACTTGCAGATATCTTGTCTGTCGTGCTGATCCATTACACCACCGAGGCCCTCACTCTACAACCACTCAAACTATTAACTTAGAATTCAAATTTTAAATAACATCTCATCATTTCATCACTGGATGAGCAGTACATTTCTGATTTATACAGTATGTTGAATGCGTAGAACAAGGGAACAATATCATTACAGAGGTTGGTCCAAGCGGTGTAAAAGTTAGCAAATACAATGTACAGTATAGGGCTAATTGCCAAAACATAGTAATTCGAGGTGTTTTATTCTAATTCCAAAAATTGAAGTATGATCTGAAAAATCATGATACCCTACTATTGCTTTTCTTGCTATCAGATACGGATAAGAACGAAGCACTTACTGTTTTTTACGGATTCCTTCAACTGAGATCCGCCATGCTTCCAACTTCATCATTAGTCACATTAGCAAACTTAAGAATTGTTTATTCAATTGTTTCTTCTTTCAACTCATGTTTGGATATCTTTCGAAGTTTTGTTTTCCGACATTTTCTCTTTGGTTAGCCATTACAACATCATTAGTATAATTGTTATTTCATTTTACCATGTTCGATCAATCTCTATTGATTCGTAGAATTCGAGATTTAACCCAAAAACATTGTCCTGTGAGTTCTGTTTTCTTTTTCGCTTCGGACTAACTGGAAGATTACAGTAGCAAAAAAGCATGAAGTGCTAATATTTCCATTGTTGTACTTTTCCTGCATGCTTCTGCTTGCATTGCAGTGCCACGAGATTTTCCTATAAACGCAAGGCATTTCTTTAAACGATTTGAAAATCCAGAATATGATGAAAAGAAACAGATACTGTTTCAAGTTACACTGTATTGGAATGTGAGGTTGTTTGTTAACAGTTACGTAATCATTTTGCATAAAATGTTTTTCTTGTGATATTTTAAAGAGTTAATACATTGTAAAATAATCTAATATTGCTGTGTATACCTTAAGTTACGATTCTAGAATAGATATTTGATTCAGATTTAAACATCGCTTCAGCCAGATCATCATATTTATGTGTAGTTGGGAGATGGCGTGAAGAGGCGTTAGTTAGTCAGTCGCTCGATGCAGTGACCCCGTTCGTCGGTCAGCCTTTTCTTTCACACGACACGTTCTAATCACCTTATTGTCGGCATTTATCGTTTTAAACACTATAGTGCTTGCTATTATTCATTTTCACCGATAATATATGCATGAAAAATTACGTTAGTCGTATTGTTGCTGTTAATCTACCCGAAACAACGTTTGATTTAGAGAGATTATTTTATAGCGCTTCTACGTAGATACGGAACGAATCTAAAAGAGATCTTCAGAATGTTTAGAACAGCTGATTTCGCATTATGCAGGCTTATCACATCGCATTTATTCCATCTATATTAGAATTAGAATTTATTGTATAGATAATATTTAGAACCATCGAGTTGCGATTCGATGATGGCCGTCGACCATCGATAACTTTCACTTATCGCCTTCAATTCAGTTTGCTATCGTTGTTACACTCTGAATCACTCCTCTATTAGACAATCGCGGTTTTGGCTTGTTTTACGTCTAGTTAGTGTCCTAGATTTCTCGTTATTAGGGTGCGATTATCAGTTAGTTGCAGATAGTTTTATTCTCGTAATTCGAAGAATCAGCAAATGTCTTCAACACATCTGCTTCATTTCAATCATATAACACATTTATTAAAGTTGATCGAAGCTAAACTATGAAGGAACATGGTGAATGATCATTAGTAAGCTAATTTTGCCCCACTTATCATGCTTTATTCACTTTTCTTCAGAAAGACGTAAAACGATTTCATAGACATTTCATGACTGCATTTTCTTTCCTTTTCAGCTGCATTATTCTATAAAAGCTTTTAAGATTTTGAAGTAATGTTGTCGTTCTTCCTGAATATTGTGAGTGTCAGAGATACCTACAGGACACATTCCATCCAGAAATTAGCTACGTTCAAATGACGGGCGATGTCAATGGAACACGGTCAACGTATTATGCCAGTGTTAATCGAAATTCGTTCAGACAATCGTTCATGAACGAATCAAATAGGAAATATCGTACATTATATGCTTGCTGAATTTTTTCTTTCTATTGCAGCACAATATATAATGATATGAAAAGTCATTTAATCGGGTGTTTCTTTCTATTTTTTAACCCAGTTTTGTCGCTTAACATCGCTTTTGTTAGAATTAACGAAGAAGGAGTGATAGGTAGTCGTTTGATAAAAGTATCAATATTAGAATTCGTCTACAGCAATGAATATGCTCGACCAGACATTTAAAATCTACGGCTCCATCCCGAGGATTCCCAAAGGCGTTCCATAATTTTTTTTCTTGTCGTTTTCGAACCACTCGATACATGAGACTTATAGGCTTATCGATTTTCTTCAATGCTATAAATTTTTTTACTTATATTATAATCGTTTGATTTCTAGACATAATGATGATTGTGCCTAGTCGTTATGATGAGGTCAACTCAGTAAATGATCTCTGGTCGATGTGTATTCAATTGCTTCTTAAGCAAATTATACCACGACTTAATTTTCGTTTCTTTGCTCTGGACATTATGAAATAACTAATCGTCTTAATTATTCAAAACAAACTTTTTCTTTTTTTTTTCTTCTTGACCTTTTCGTTATGATTCTGTCATATGAAATAGCTTTTTTCTTCTCGTGAAGGCTATGGTTGATTTACAGATTTCCGTTAATTTTACTACATTAGAAAATAGAAACGCCAACTGATTCAATCTGAAATGTATTTATAAAGAAGTGCAAGTTTATTTATTGCATGTCGCAGAAAATTCTCCACAATTGCAGTCTCAAACCATTTTTTTATTCCGTCGATTTTTGTCGTCGGAGTTTTTATCCCCAGCAGTAATGCAATTTACAAAGCTGAGTTTCATCCAGTTGGAGGCGATAAACTTCCACTACACCACTAACTAACCCTGTGTTGCTGCAAGCCTATATGTTATAGTAGTTATGCTTGCTTACTAAATCTTAAAAGCAAAGGTTTTTTTCGAATGTCACCCATATATTTAAGATGGCTTTGTTTTTTTCCTACCATTTCTACCAATTTTCTGCACTCACAAATCTCTGGAGTGCGTTAGTCAGATAACTGTTCCAAATGTTTAGTTACTTTTTCGTGTTCAGCTTGAAAACCATTCCGCCATCTCCCGTTACCCCTCCCCCCTTCACTACGAAGCAGCAGTTCTAACTAAATTTATAAAATATGTTTTTTTTTCTGAAAAACTTTCTTCTGGCTCTGCTGTGTGTTCCTTAATAATACTTCTGTTCGAATATGAACTTTTTGAAAGACCTCTTCTAGAATATCCATGGTCCCGTCTGGAAAATCTTCTTATCACGTATACTGTACGCTTAAATGCTTTTTTGTTAAGACGGTTCTTCTTGGCAGATGAGTAATGTGATCAATGTTCGTAGTCTTATTTTTTGGTATTTTTCAAAAAAATAAGTGTTTAGAACAATAATGATTACTATTTAACAAAGTATAATCATTATATAATATATAATGAATGAATTTCTTTTGGAAAAACATCACAGAATGCTCTTATAATTTTCGCACAGGGTATTTTTCAGTTTCAGTATATAACAGAGAGTCGTTCATGTGAGGAGTCAAGAGATGAGCAGTGATGATATCATTATCAAACGTCACTATTTTTTTTTGTTGTTTCATAAAGTCTATGTTTATGTTGAAGGAATTTAAAAATTAGCTCTACTTCACTTTGCAAAAATTCAAGTACTTTTTAGTACTGTTTCAGTCCTCATGCTGCGTCATTGTTAAGAGCATGCAGTATATCAAATAACACTCATTTTGATTGATTTCATGAACATCTTTTTCTTTCAAGCAAACTTCATTCAAAATATCTTGAGGGATTTTGGCGTTATAAGCTTCCGCTTAGATTCTGAATCGAGTTGTCATCTATCCGAAAACCTTCGAAACATACCGACATGACAGAACTTACGAAGCAAATATTAACTTATGAAATGTGGGTATTTAAAAGTACGTTGATTTTGATAATATAAATAAATTGACATCATCTATTTGAATTCTCTGATTTTTTTTCTTGTGACACGTGAGAAAAAATTGTTATATTTATTGAAAAAGGGTTTCTTTTTTTCGTTTCACACATGACACTCCGCTCCTATTTGAAATAGTCGTCTACTTTGTCATAGACTGAATTCACGAAAATCTTCCAATAAATTTCGAATATGTCATGTTTGTAAACTTTTCATGACAACAGTTGTGTCGCTCGTACTTACTTATGCCGCCAGCTGGCGATTGCTTTTCTCTCGTCATCATCACTATTACCTTCCATCCCTCAACTTATTCTATTAAATTCAATTCACTCATAAGCCTCTTATCTAAGTATTTCCCAATGTGTTTCTTTCTAGAACGTGACAATACCTAATTGTCTTTCTAGAACTATTGAAAAAAAAAGAACTAAAACTATCTCCAATTATGAATTCCCGTAGAAATATTGATTGATCACTACAAAATATGTTATTTATTCGTGCTTTTTTGTTTCTATTACGATAAGCTGAACTGTTAGTTGGAGTCATGTGTTACTCTGATGGAAATTTGGCGTCTTTGGAAATTTTTCGTCAAGTTCACTCGCAAGGTCCGTTTGAAAATCTTCTTTTAGAGTTTTTGTCCAACAAATTCGAAAAAAGTCTAATTCAATTGCATCAACTCACTTGACAACGGGACTGAATTAAAAAATGAAAACTAGGAAGTTTAAAAACGACGTAAAATAATCGTTGCGATTAGCTGTTATTTTTTATGGAATATTTTTTACAACAAATTTTTGTCCACATATTTTAAATGAGCGCAAATAGAAAACATTTTTTTTCTTAAGTCAAACGTCTAGTCCTTTTTCAAAGCGTTCATCTGAATTTATATGTTTCATTCCAAGAACGAACGTTCAATAAATGTTGCCTTACGTTTTCTCTCAATTGGAAACATTTAGATTTTTTTTCCGATAATGTGAGGTGGCCTGGCCTGCGAGTCTTCGTGTCCGCAAACTTCTCTGTTTACCATTCAACTTGTTCTTGCGTAATTGTCTTGTCCTCCATTTTGTTGGTTAGCGATGTTTGATGAAAAGAAGGCCGACGTTGACGGCATGTTGTTTGCTGCCCTCTGTACGCACGCACTCGACCCTTCTTTATTTGCAGCTTGGTGTCGTGTCAGTTTTGTGCTTCATTCCGTGTCGAACGTAATCGAATCGATGTCTATATTGGGTACTTTTACAAAAACTATTTATTCATAAAATACAAGCGTCAAGCATATGACCCTCAATTTTGTATTTCTATTCAAATCAATATTGTGCAAGTATTCTATGTAAATCTATGTAATTATTATGATATTGATCTATTTGATGACATATGAGGTTCCTTATGTTTGTTTAGTTGTAATTTCGTTCAATGTGTAAGCATAATAATTCGCAACAGGTCGTTTGTTTTCGTGTGTTTTATCATGACGAGTTTTTGTTTCTCAAAAGGTGTTTCGTGTTTTCCTCATCAAAAATTGATGGTGTACGATTTTCAATAATGAAGATCACATAAGAAATCCGACTTGAAATTTACTCACTCACATCAGCTTCATAATTTGACTTTGAATCTCCGAACACAATCAGACGATGCTGGACATATCTTTTGATTTAAAAGTTTTCCGCGATATTTTTGTATATTTCAAAAACAATACTATTTAATTACAAAGGTTTCCGCTCCAACTGAAAGAAAGCTGTGGTCTTCAATAGAATTAAAGAGGCGTGAGTTTCCATATTGCTCATTGACAAACACCGTTATCATTTTATTTATTATAGAATCGGTTTTCTATTCTATCTGAATTACCAGATTAGGTAACTGAATACAGCCAACCTCCATGAGTTTATTTTGCTAAGACAAAAGATAAGATAAGCCATGATGCTGATCAATCCCTGTGACGGTGTGCGCCTACGCATTCCTTTGCAGCCTGATACCGTGGAGGTAGTTGAATGCGAGTCTCGACTACACTGTATGACTATATGATTTGAGTTGACCATTGTTCATCAAGCCAATGCTGCTTATCTGACCCAGATTTCTCTGATACCATTTTACAGACCTCGGAGGGATGGCGGGCTTCGTGGGTGGATGGCCGGGAACTGATTCAGGCCTGCATTTCGCTGTAGCATCTCCACAACTGCACCACTGGGCCTCCTTGGAACAAATAGAATAAAACGTAAAATAATTTTTTGATAAGAATTTATTGGTGGAAGTAACCTCTATCGCTTATGTAATAAGAATCTTTGATGTTTTGTGATCGATGTCTGGCATAGGTTTAAGGATTTTCTTATTTGTTGCCTCGCAGTAGCAGTTGAGTTCGGTTGTTCACATCAGCTTCAATAACTTATGATTATATAAATGTGAAGTTATACAATTCCCATACAAATTCATATATACCACGCTCATTCTGAAAATGCGATGCGATGCGTTGCGTTGCGTTGTGACTAATGGCGGTTTCTGAGATATAGAATATTCGTAGTTCTCATTCATTAAAAAAAACGGAGGCGAATCCTCATGAGACTCTATAGAATTTCAGAACAAAATTTCTAACAATCTAAATGTGCTCCCATTATATGTCTATAATCGTATATACCTTTATTTATAATAACGTTTATGTAATATCTTATCCTAACTATATCTATCTATACCTTAGTAATTATTTTGTAGTTTCTATTTTTTATGTAAATATTCCATTAATATTTATTATACGTATGTTTACGTACAAATATTCATATAACACTCTGAAATCTCGTTTTCTATATGGAATTCTATTAGAAGCGTTTTTTATTATGTCTGCCTTATTATGTCGGAAGCATGGAGACGTCAGAAGACGTGTATGACGAACACACGTTAGAATTTCGATGATTGAATTTGTATGCAACTGCTGCTGTGAATAGTTGTTCTCCTAATAAGAATAATAATTGCTGGGTATAATTATTATATTGACGGCACCAATTTGTTACCTAACACAACTAAGTACAACGAAATTAGTTTTCTAAGAAATGAGTTGCTAGGTTTTTAGGTTCTCCATGGATTTAGTAATGAGGTATTGAAAGATTTTGTGCACTCTATGAAGAATCGTAGCAGTGATTACCTCCCATGGAAAGTACAATACGTTTTGTGATGGAGAATAATTTACATTTCGTGGTTGAAAGCGTTTCAATGAATTCGACTCCTGATATTTCTATTCAACGTCCATATCTGACAACCGCATCACCTTGGTGAAACGTCACTTCGTTCTCAACGTTATCTCTTCCTCGATCGTATTGCTCTAATCTCCAGCCATTTGCGTTCAGCGACCTTTTTCTCCTAAGAAATGCTAAACAATAAGTGCCGTAGGTGATCTTTAACCTTGGAATTAATGAAGGCGAATTCCTACGAGGAAATCCCTTTTTCCCCGTGAGTGATTGTTCTTTCAAAAAGTAAAATGAGAATTGTTACTCTAATGATTTCTCTTCTCTATATGACTGTATTCAAACTACTATCTAGTAGTTCCAAACTCCTATGAATTTAATACTAACAAATAAATTCGTGATTCTTCTCATATCTAAACACAATCCATTTCTGTTTTTAAGCTATGCTGCTTTTTTTATTCGGTAAAAAAAACGACAGAAGTTCATATTAGCATAACGCAAATTTCTTGCCCGTCAGACCACGCTGTTTCGGTTCATATTGATCGGTCGATCGATCCGGTGTCACTGTAACGTCGTTGTTCTTTGACATAAGCATTGGTTGTCACTCATCACAACAATCTGTAACCGTAACCACCATTAGGTTGACTGACAGTAACGTGACTTAGTTCTACTAATTAAATAGTCATTTCTTTACCTTTGATTTCCTTCAATCGTAAAAGTTCACTAAAAGCACTAAGAAGTGCTTAATGTTTTTCATTACATACGTTCTATGATTTTCAGTTTGCACAAAAGTTGTGATAATATTTATGAATGAATCTGTCTTTTCACTACAAACTTTCAATCGTGTCGTTTCGCTGCATTCGCACAACGAATAGGTTCAGTTGAATGTTGACAGTTGACCTGTGTTGAACTGAACGTTTGCTTTCAAACAGTTTAAATAAACTTAAAGCTCACCAAAGTGTCCGTGTTCATCGACATTTGCTATTTATGAAAGGTATTAAGTATAATTTATATATTCAGTACGTTAATTACTTTTATAACGTCAATATGATACTTCTTCGTTATTAGACAATTTGATACAGATTAAACTCAATGCAACTCAATGCATTTTCAAGAAAAACAATTCGAATAATTTCTCTCTGTACTTTAATTGAATTTTGACCTATTCAATGTTATTTTTAATGCACGACTTTTATCATTCGTTTTTTTTTTGGAAAATTATTCATCGTTTTCTCTATCCAAAATTATTGTATGTGGCGTTATCCGCGTTAAATATTGTATATAAACATATTCTGTTGTGAGAATTCTTCACAATGTAGAATTCAGCTTGTGAGGCGGTTTCGCACTTCTCGAATATTTTGCTAAATTCCTCATATTCATGGAAATCTATCCAATTATCAATAATCCGCCAACATTTGTATAAATGTGATTTGGATTTCAAATCAAACCAATCGATATACGAACTGATCGAAGTGGATGCGAAATTGATTCAGCGACGCAAAGCATTGAGTGAGTAACAGACAACAGGCAGTGACGTAATGAGACGATTGTGGGGGGAAGAATGGTGGTGATGAAATAAATCGTTCGTTACTAGTTCGAAATATCTATCTGAATTTTTTTTGGTGTGATTTGTCTCGATACATTATGATTCCATAATTATCAAAGATGGAATATGGAAATCAATTCAATATTTACCAGAAGTTTGTACATACTGCTTACAAATAGCTGGATAGATATAGTAGATGGTGATTTATTTACAAAAGATCTTGTACTTTTATGTTGAATATGATATTTTATAGCGTGTAAATATTTGTATTTACGATTGATCAATCCACTTTTTGTTAGAATCAATCTCATGACGACAATCTTGTGCTTTTTGTTCTGAATTGATGAAGACGTAGTCATGAAATCTACTCATCATCCTCATCAGTTGATATTAAAACCTCATCAGTACGCTGTCTCTTTATTTCGAAGTGCTTAATCAACTGATAAGATCCATGTTTTACTATATTTCCCTACTATCTAATTCGTTATTGTCTAAAATAACTCATTTCAAATCCTCTTTATCGTCGAATTTACATAAAATACTGTCCTGAGGATAGTTTAAAACTCCACCGATTATTGTCTAATTCTCCAAAATCAGGAGAATTGTTTTTGTCACTTCAATCAATTCAATATCTAAGAACATTTGTTTTTTTTGTTTTAGTAAAAATAAATCTATATAAGGTCGTCTAAGCAAAAGAGGGATTCGACCTTTGGTTGTGATTAATAGTTTACCTTTCAAAACTCGACA
>KN716160.1:204478-216244 GCA_000816705.1 Dictyocaulus viviparus | reverse complement strand
TTATTTCGAAGTGCTTAATCAACTAATAAGATCTATGTTTTACTATATTTCCCTACTATCTAATTCGTTATTGTCTAAAATAACTCATTTCAAATCCTCTTTATCGTCGAATTTACATAAAATACTGTCCTGAGGATAGTTTAAAACTCCACCGATTATTGTCTAATTCTCCAAAATCAGGAGAATTGTTTTTGTCACTTCAATCAATTCAATATCTAAGAACATTTTTTAAATAAATGTATTGTTTTTCAGGTATCAACTGCATGTATTTTTTGTTTTAGTAACAATAAATCTATATAAGGTCGTCTAAGTCAAAGAGTGATTCGACCTTTTGATGTGATTCATAGTTTACCCTTCAAAACTCTACAGAAACGTCGTAATGAACGTAATGAGTCAGAACAGGAACCGTTATAATGTACAGTAGCGAAATGAAATTGGTTATTTGGTTGCTTTTCATAACAATGGCATTTTTGGCTTATATAGTCAGAAATCCATGTTCTGTTCCTCGGATTGACGTCCAGAATCGTATCTTGAGCAACAACACGATTGAATAAACGCAATTGACGACGATGTCCGCATTCGATGAGGGCAATGAGCGTTGACGCTGAAGTTCGTCTGCTATGATTCATATGAATATTTTGAAGTAGCATGTAGTTTTGCTTATGAAGAGATTTGTACAGTACTTTTTAAGTAAACCTACTGGTATTTTTGACAGCTCTGTTGCATTATTCGTAATATTGCAAATGTTTTTCAAAATGTGAATTTTTTTCGAAAAACTCGGCTATATTTCAAGGAAATTTCCTGAATAACACAGTATGTTCGAATTTTTTGTATTTGTGTTTGAGTAATTTCAGTAGTTTCCTTATGACGAGGAAATTTGGCAGAATTGTGATTTACTTAAAATAACCACTATTTGTCATCAGTTGTTCAGCGGATTCGGTTAAATTCACGAAAATGTTCTTGATATTCTTAATTTATTTGAAAAACAAGAAAATTAATGAGCAAGTATTTTTTCCCTCTCTCTCCACCGTCACTTTCTTCCTCACTCTTTTTTTCTTGAAGTCTCGCTTTCCAATACCTAAGCGTTATCACGTTAGACATCAACTTATCGTCTCCATATTTTGATAGTCAAGTATGTTCAATGAAAATTCGAAGACACCATAGTGTCACAACACTGTGAATGCTGCCCGTCAAAGCTGACCTTGTTGTCCATCCTACGATTTGCATAATCTGATCAGCTGTCAAGAATCCAATCTGCTTATTGGTGAAGCGATTTGACAATTATGTGAATGTTGGCAGAAACCGTGCACACGTACTACACCACGTTGATTAGATTTCAAGTTAATTACATTGATGCAGCTAGAAGATGTCAAAGTTATCGGTCTGTTTCTCCGACAGATTCAGTTTTTGATCGCAAGCGCTTCGGCGGATATCGAACTAATTCATCGCTATTTGTCGTTCAATGTCAAATTCCTTTTTGCTTTCAAGATACACTGGAGCGATTCACGAATGATGTCGTATTCGTCGTATCTCATTGCGCGATTGTGTCCTTTTCCTACTACGTTTTTTCTTTCAATTTTTCTCATTTGCAATCCTACCGTTGTCGTTTTGTGCGCGACCTTGGAGCGATTCAGCACGCTGTCTGTGTACATCGTAATCGTTTTATGAAATGATTTTGTAGATGTGTTGAACTATATTTCTATAGTGTTAAGGAAGAAAATCGTCTATTGTTAAGTAGTGATAATTGAAATGATCAATGAAAGAATTTACCTTATTGTTAAGCAGTATTACAATGCAATTTGATTGCTCTATTTATAGCTTTCTAATTGCATTTATTCTCAAGCGTATTGTTAGTTACCTACAAAATATCCACTTATTAACAATAGAACCTACTAGCGCTGGCTGTGAGGAAACAATCAATGCTTATTCACCTCATGTTTATTCACTGAGAACAACAATTAATTTCATTTCATTGTACTACATATCGTTTCTATTATGGTAAATTACTAAAAACAATTAGATAAATGTAATTTTTAGAATTCTATTCTGACATGTCAGCTGTTTGGCATTCGATTCATTTCGATTCGATTTCGTATATTTCGCATTTACATTTACATATTATAAAACATATTATTTTTTCGCACTGCATTCATTAAAAACATACAACATATTGTTAAGAAAGGCTGAGAGAATATCAAAAAATTATATTAGAAGAATAAAAGGCAGGAAGCATTTACTGTGATGTGCATTTCTATAGAAAAATTATACACTGACTGGTCTGCATAATTTCGATAGCGGCTTATTTTTATCCATGTATTGACGACAGTGTTGTGTCAAAAACAATTACAACCTGGATACTCACTCACTCATTATTATTTGTTCGTTGAAACGGAAACTCTTATAGGATTGAGTTCAAGTTGATGTTCTACAAAGTCGCACATTCATTTGGTCATGACATCAAGATGGTGAATCCACAAAATTCCCGGTGGTGTCTTTCGTTATTTCATCACAAGACACCAATTTTTTGAGCTTTTACTGCTCGAGTGCTTCCAAAATTTACGCTCCTTTTTTCGATAGTATACTGGAAATATTCAATTAATTGTTCTGTTTCTCATTTGTTGCGATTAATCGTGGAAGCAATCGAACCGTGACAACCTAAATTTTCAATGCGATAAAAAGTATAAACAAAGGGGTTGAATCGAACCGATATTATTAATTACAGGCGTAATTTATCATTCTGTTTTTATCGTAATATTTTATTCCGTAGTGAGACAA
Organism: Dictyocaulus viviparus; assembly: GCA_000816705.1. Classification (NCBI taxonomy): domain Eukaryota; kingdom Metazoa; phylum Nematoda; class Chromadorea; order Rhabditida; family Metastrongylidae; genus Dictyocaulus; species Dictyocaulus viviparus. The sequence goes on along the minus strand of KN716160.1, from coordinate 213,469 downwards.
GTTTTTTACTATTATCGACTAGTTTTTTCTTAGCTCAATATCCTGTGCTTTAATCTCATCTCTATCTCAAATCACTAACCTTTCAGCGTTGTGGTATCATACTAGCTGAAATCTGATACAGAAATGAAAATACACACATCGGTCATTGTTGTCAACAACTATGAATTTATGACCAATCTTATATGATGAATTTTTCAGAATGATTTCAACTATTCTGACTTGGTTGTCTTCAACGTTTTCAGAACAAACTATCGATCCTTTACATTTCAATCTGTGAGAAGAACCATTTTGAAGAGTGGTGTTTTTCGAACTCCCTGAAGTGTTTGAATGTTTTCCTCCTTAATGATTGATAATTGTTTTGAATTTGTTGTAGTACGTTCGCTTTCTTTTCGTTAGTTGTTTTGGTCAAAAACGCTCACTGCTGTCGTTGTTGCCTATTTACCTTCTGAAATTAGCAAACTTGTTTGATTAGTTTAATTGTAATATGAAGTTGTTCGAGTTAATCAAACATAACGGGATGGACTGTTAAGCACTTTCATCAATATTCATTACGGTTCTTCTTCAATATCTTATACCTTCTCCCTAAAAGTTTTTACAGTGGTAATTACTATCTAAGGAATACATTTTCGTATTTGGTATTGCCTCAATTCTCAAAATGAGGAACGTCCTATATCATATTATTTTATCGATTTTTAAATACAGTAACTCATTGAAAAAATATATTAACAGAAAAGAAGAGATGTAGCACTTGAATAGGTTGCTCTGCTGTGAAGCACTCAAATTTTCTTAACAGACGCGTTATGCACGATGAGGAGAAAGCCATAATCGGAAGTCTATTTTGTGAATTCCAATTGTTTTCAATCGCGATCTACCTTTTCTATCTACCGTGTGTTACGAATTTTATAATTTTTTTCCTGCGAATACTCATTTTCGAATTTTTCTATGGTTTGTGACGTTTCTATTGCTTTGTGATTATAGACGGGGGTTCTCGTCGTCAGTTTTTCTGGCAGATGAAGAAGTTGAAGCGTCGTCTGAGTGCGGCGTTCCGTAGCCGTGGTCCACAACAGAACGTTGAGCTCTGCGGAGCGACGGCACTTGGAAACGGTCACAGTGTTCATCACATTAACTCATATGGACTGTTTGCATCGACACCTAATCGCGTTTGGAGCTTATCTGACTCAATGAACCACCTCGCTGACAGGTATTTGGAGATCCTTACTAACAAAAAAGTATCGGCGACGTTAAAACAATTATTAAGTAGAAAACACGTAATGAGTTCCTATTACTTAAAATTTTTCTTGGAATGCTAGCAAATGATATATTCCAGTACATATTTTAGCGTCAATATGCGATGTTAATAAAAATACAGATAATGAATAAAGAATAAATAAATAATGAATAGGTTACGATGTTTGGTGTAAATTAAACAGAAATAAACTGAGCGTTGTTATTGTTAAATGAACTCATCGATCGAGTCATTAGAATTCGCATCAGTAGTGTTTCATACCTTCCTTTTTATTCAGAGTAAAATGTTAATTTATTCAAATTGTTTTGATCAGTCACGTCTAAATGTAGCTCATTATCCTCATTACCAATCTTTGTCATTCGTTGGTACAGCCTATTCGAGCATCTGATAGCGGAAAAGTTATGGATTACAAAGACGCATTCATTCAACCACTGAAATACTAATATCCATAATTTTTAAATCGCCGGTAGTTTCTATGTATTCTAAAATAATATATTTTTTCTATTAGGCTGATGCCAAAATTATGTATTATCACCTTCCTGAATTTTCACACCACATTGTGTGAAATTTTGTTGCTGAGGTGACTACAGCCTTTATGAAAGTGAATGTTTTTGAAGCTTCTTACTTCTTTCACAAAATTGCAAACTAAGTTACAGTTAGTATGGCTTGATTACGTTCCTCTATAATTCATAGTCATCCGATTCCACCTCTATGGCTTTGAGGTTTGCGATACTTTCCAATTGAGTCTTCGTCATCGTAAGATTATTTAGGTAGAGATTCGACCGTAAAATGAATGGCTTTACCCTCTTAGGATTAGCTAACGTACCCTGTGTGAATATTGAATCTCGTTAATGTATATCTTATTATTATATCTTATAGAGATATCCTATCACTATAATGTGACTGCTTAAATGAAGTTATCATTTGGTTACGTATCACGACAATTCTATTCATGAGAATAGTTGACACAACTATATAATTTTTTTTCTCTATTCAAACTAAATCTTTTCTATTTCTGTTTTTCAATATTATAATAGTTTTTCTATCATTCGGCACAAAGAAAAGTAGATGAAATTCAATTTTATTGATTTTTTTACAGTAATGTGTTTCTTATGTTGATTGTTTAATTGAGGAAAAAACACTGAGAAGTCCTATTAATTTCGGAAACCTCATTTCTGTCATAACTTATATTTCAATAGCGTTTTTTTTCACATTTATGGTGTCTAGTAATTTAATTAATTGATTGAATTGCATTTATTAGATATATAATTTTGAAAGCAACAGCATAAAAGGCCACATGAACTGGGAATCATTAGAACGAAAACAACATTGCGAGTGGATGAACACCGTGTTTCGTTTTAAGGTTAGCTGTCGAAGGTGTGATCGTGGAGGAATGTGATGTGTCGACTGCGGTGCTTCGCCATCCTCATCATCGATATCACAGGGCTGTAGCTCACTCGAGAACTTCCAGTATGTACAATCCTAGAGTTTATTCCGGATATTACGGATCTCATGCATGTGAGTTATTATGGCACAAAATCTCGTCGATTGAAATTCACGATTGAGTATCTTTTAGTTTTCAAACATATTCTACAATCTATTTGAATTTCGTATTTAGCAGAACGTTAGGAACACCCAAAGAAATTGTTTTTTTGAAAATTGAAATGGAATGTTAGTGGATTTTAGATGATATGAAAAAATTGACCTCTCAAAAATGTCGAGTGTTTTCGAGTCCGCGGTGCAATTTTACCAAAATCCAATGTGGTTGTTTCTTCGTTTCATTGATAACGTGATGCCGTTTTATCATTCGTTTTCTTGTATTTATGTTTTCAATATGAAGCCATTCACCACATTGAATCATGGCTAATTACATTTTTCTTCTACTTTATATTTACCTCTACAATGTCGAAAAACTTGCGGTATTTAAAACTTTTTCCTTTTTAAAAAATCAGTTTGTAAAAATTAGAAAAATGAACTCTCTTCTACCAATCGCCTTAAGTCTTAAGAGCCACTGCTTTTTGTTTCCCGTATAATTTTTCTCATGAAATTGCTTCTAGAGATTTTGTCTAATATAATTGTTATTCAATTACGGTGGAGCGCGTAGTGCAATGCTAAGAAGTGCAGTGCAGCGGTGTTGAGCACTTAGGAACTCTACCAGCTATGCCTTAATCAAGCCTTCTTTTCTTCATTCCAAAGTCAGTGAATTGCTACCAACGTCATCTGAGACGATAAAGATCGAAGAAAGCTTCTGTTTTTTCGAAATCTTATTCGAATAATGTGACGTCTCCGCTTTGCAGCAATAAAGCGTTTAAAAAACCTTAATACACTTTGTGACTCGAATTATTAGCAAGCAGTTTAGTTTAGTCGTTTTAAAATCATCGACTATATCGTTATTACATAATGTACTTCTTAAGAAAATATTTTCGTTCGAACGTTTCGTAATATTGCCGGAGGGCTTTTGATCTTTTTCGTGATGGTAATTTGTCGTACATGTGTTGATTTATTGCTTTGTTACTTCGTAGTTTAGTTAGTATCCATCATTTAATTTTATGGTTCTTAATGAGCCATACCTCGTATTCATATTCACTCCCTTTCTATATCATTGAAGCGAAAAGTGCTTTGTCATAACAATAGTTGAGGGTTAAACCAAGGGCATCAATATTTTGAAACTCCAACATCCATCATTTGAGGCCGAAAAAACGGAATATGTTGCATTTACTAGTAATTTAAATCACGCGAAAAGAAAAGTGAGGCTGAACATGAAAAAAATTTATTTTCAATAGATTCATACAAATATATGTGTTAGTCAGATATGGAAATCATTTTGAACAAAATTGGTGGCTTTTTCATATAGCTCAATAATTGCAAGCTCGTTAATAAGAAGAATTTGGTATGCAATAACTATTTAATCTGTTATTTTGGTGAGATCGTCTTTGGGTTCCGCATAGAAGAACAACTAAATGGAAGAGTTACTATTAAGGAAAACACATCACTAATTGCGCACATAGCGCTGAGATAAAAGAACTGATTTGAATGTTCAAGTTGAAATTCTTGTTCAAGGGTTTTTGGTACATCTCCACCGATATTCTTGGAGGCGTTTTGGATTAATGACATAGCATTCAAATTAAACAGAAAAGATGGATGTTCCATACATGAACTAGCCTCATATATAGATATAAATCTACAAAAACATATATGAAGCTCTATGATAACACCGTGCTGTCACATCGCATCAAGCATTTAGTTCATTTCCGAGTGGGAAATTGCACATAAATGATGAAACATGTGGAGAAGCTGACTATCTAGATGTTAAAGCATTTTATTAGGAGTTTTCCTATTAAAATTATTCAATAAACTCTATAGAACGAGTTCCACTTTAATTAACAGCTATTTAGACCACAAAGAAGATATGATATTGTCAGAACGTTGTCCTTCATTATTCCATAAATATTGTATGCCAATGTGATATGATTGCTTAAAAGAAAAGCTAAGATTATTCATAAGTTATTAGATGTTCAAATAGTTGTTAGAAAGAATGAAAATGATAAGAGTGGTTCTGATCCTGTTAAACTTGATTTAAAGCCGTTTAACATTCCAGAGAAATTCATGATGATAAGACATGTAGTGTGGCGTACGAATATATATATGATAACCACTTTGATCTTATGGATATATGTTTTTTTCAAATTGAAAAGTACGTTTAAATGTATCGTAGTGGTGTACTCAACGTCAACAATGACACCAAATGATTTTTTGCACCAGAAATTTTTAATTGCTACGTATGGCCAGTTTGATTACATTTCTTTCTAGTCATTGAAAATTTTCAAGATTACACCCTCAATTGTATTGAAAAGCTGTGGTTAACTAGGGTTCATTACGTGGTAACTAACTTAACTAGTTGTGATATGTTGCGAGGATCACACATTGAATAACTGTTTAGAATATCTTTTGAGTGCCTTCTATTTTCAGTGAATGTAATGACGTCTGTCAGTGCTCTCCATTTGCTTGTCTCATCACATGTTGTCTGCCAGATGTTATTATCCAATTTGTGTAGTAATGTTACAGAACATTGCAATTTTCCAAATTCAAAAAGCATATATGGTTGCCTCATAGCACTATAGTGAGTAGTGTTTCTGAAATCATGACATAAGATTCAACATTTCTCAGGGTGGCAAAGTGTTTTTTGATTCGTACTTCAAATAACGAAAATAATAAACTGTTCTTGAATCAATTCACCGAAGTATCTAGAAAAAAATTCATTCTAAATAATAATTGCATCTATGTCGAATAAAACTGAGTAGATTAGCGTTACAAAGAAACGTGTGGCTCTTGTAGACTTGATGGAATATGCACAAATAAATACAGCTTGTGCCTGCACTGTGTTCCACGAACCTCGTCGAGTGCTAGACATAATTAGCTGCGCCGACCATTCACGCCCGCCTCTTCGCTCCCTAGTAGTGTTGAGGGGAATGGGCGGGGTGATCAATAGAGCAGTGTCCGTTAAATGTGCTGCTGCCACTAAGTTATGATGTCGAAGCTGTCTAAGTCATCAACGTTTCACGACTTTTGCGAATCGTCGTCACCAATAGCGTACACTGTAGCTGCAATCCACCGCAGCACTGAGGCGGACCACTGCGGCGACGATGTTCAACATGACGGTGAACGGCCGCTCTATCAAATTAATCACGTTTCGAAGTCGGCTTCAACCACGTCTTCGTTTGCTAACTGGCTCAGTTTATTCGTCTCAAAAAAACGTACTTATCGGTCGTTTATTCGACCGTCAATGTCACTTTGTAAGTGTTTCATTCCATTTCTTCCACAAAACATTCACAAAGTTGATTTCTGTCTTGAAGCTTTCACTACATCAATGATTTTCTTTCATATACATTTCACTGATCTATTTTATGTGAAGCCTAAGTAAAATGTTCATTGTTATTGAATGGTAGTCCGGGGAACACAACTTTGTCGAGTGATTCATCGACACTAAAGGATACGCTATGCTATGGTTTGTTCATGTGCGCACATGAGAATCAATTCGTGATTATATGATTGTTTTTCTCGTTTCGAAAGTGAAAGATAATGACTGTTTTTTCATCTCTGGTGATTTGAACTCAAATTTTTCCCTCGCATTTCATTCGAATGCTTACATGGCGTTTTTAGTTTGCTTCTTTTTCACTTTAAATCATTGCGAATTACGTTTTCTAACAGCTTTTGCTCTGCAATGATTGCGAAATCCTCTCCATTTGCTATAACGACGGCAGATGTCTACTTATCATCTGCCTTCGACAGACGGCTGTACACTTTTCAAATTTGAATGTACTAGTCTCAAGATTGTTTATCAAAGTACATAGTTGTGGATGGCATTATTGTTCATATTATAAAAAATAGTTCGAATTTTTTTTTTTCACATTTAATGGCGAAAAAAAAAACCAGTATATTTCGAAATCGTTAGACTGCTGGTAGTGATCATGGGAATGCTATGAAATTTTCAATTTCAATACGTATTTCATTTTCCTGTCTTTAATTGAAACTGAAGTAGAAGTGTAACATAGTAGAAAATAGAAATCGGATTTCCTTTGAGATAAGATAAAGGTGACCAGTTATGATAGTTAATGGAGCAGAAGTTTTAAAACCCAGATAACATTTTACAAGATCATTATCACTGATATTTTAGCAGTGGTGCAAGAATCGTCAGTGTTGGGTTCGGATGGCGAGAGTGTTGAAATTTCTCCCTGTACTTCAGACCAAACACCCACCAATGTCCCTCCGAGGTACATAGTGAACGTGAAAATGCGTCAGAAATCATCTAGAAAGTGGAGCGAGGTGAAGTATGGAGATATCAGTTTTTTTACATTTTTTTTTTTCGTTGTTAGCAATTATCGCTAGTGTTTTATCCAGTTTGCTCTATCTAATCAAGAAAAAATCTGTCACGGCCAGGATAATTGGTACTGTGTGAAGTATTGACTGTATTGTGAAACATTGCAATTGTTTTAGAAAACTATTCAACATTCGTATCTTATAGGAAGAGATCCAAAAACGATTATCGCTACCGGCTGACTTACGTTTACCAGTCAGTGTTGTTGAGAAGCTTAATCGTACACCAACGCTCGACCAACCTTTGACAAGGAAAAACCGCCGAGCGTCTCTGGTACGAACGTCTCAGTAATATTTTTTACTCATATATTTCTCTTTTATTTTAATATATTCATCATACATATATTGGTATTGATATATAGCGATCAAATGATATCTGTATCTTATATAATATATGAAATCAAAGAAGTAGCGAAAACTCTACTGGAATAGCATCAATTTCAGAGCGAAATCGGATTTGGTAAGCTGGAAACGTATGAGAAATTGGAGAAACTCGGTGAGGGAACATATGCTACTGTGTTCAGAGGACGATCGTTGCTTACAAACAAATTCGTCGCTCTAAAGGTATGTGCTTTGACAAGTTGGCGAATGTTGTCCCACGTCTGTCTGATGCCTTTGTTATTTCATTTATTCGTTGTTAAGTTCACGCTTTTCCATTTTTTGAATTAACTAGAACTCTATGGATAATTTCGTCTAGACTTTGACTCGTTTACGTTTTTACGTATATGCTTGACAACTAGTTATTATTGATTTTGTGGTTCTAGGTACGCCTAAGTTAATTACTATTGCTAGGCTGGTTTTTGCTTGTGATCTTCCACACTTGTGTTTATTTATGTTTTTTTTTGTTTTCCTCAACGATAAGAAACTATGTTGCAACTCAACATTTAATATTTGAATTTTCTTGAGATCTCAACTAATTAAATAATGGTGAAAAATATGCACATCAGCTACTATTTAAAATGGTTCATACCATTTCTTCTTTTCCCCTCAGAATTAATTCTTCTTAAGGTGCAAACAAATCACACTTCTTGGTATGCTAACAATTTAATCATGAATATTATATTATCCACGTGCGCGACTTGTAAATGGATTATCTCCAAATTTAATCTATATACGACAGTCTACTCAATGGAATTTAAGCTTCTGTGGAGTTTTTTCTTGGAGGCACAGTATTGAGGCTCTTGATCAAATTAAATTATAGGAGGCGTTATTGATGTCGTTCACTTGTCGTTTTCCATATAATATACACACCTTGATAATTAGTTATTAAGCATAAGTATTACCAGTATCAGTGCTCTATGCACCTGAAGGATAAGGATATCCAAAAAAAGTTTTCTTCAGAATGGAGTACGTAACGCATTTGTTGGAGGTGTTGCATAGTTACACAGGAAACGATTGAAGTTCGATTATTTCTCAGCGTAAACCTAGCCTTCCATAATTGCAGGGTCGGTGGGTTGGTTATCAGAGTCATTTGCGAATATAAGGAGTGACTCGATAGTAACTGGTTACCGCAAGTCATTGCGCACATTGTACATGCATTCAATTACAGCGATTTATGATGAATCCCGTATAAGAGGGAAATGGCGAGTACAGAACAGATACAGAAGTTTAGAATTGATTAATACAAAGTTTGACCTGTTTTCTTATTTTTATCGTAGGAGGTTATACAAAACTTGAGCATATATATATATATATATATATATTTGCAAAGATAAATTATTCTTGATACATGTTCTTGAGCGGAGCTGCAAATATTTATTGAGTTACCATTGCTATCCAGCTGTTAACGTGACCTCGTCCGTTGTAGCAGGTTTTGGGTTGTGTTTACCGTTGTGTAGATAGAAACATATGTGTTGGGGTCGCACGCTTTA
>KN716160.1:181406-204378 GCA_000816705.1 Dictyocaulus viviparus | reverse complement strand
TTACCGCAAGTCATTGCGCACATTGTACATGCATTCAATTACAGCGATTTATGATGAATCCCGTATAAGAGGGAAATGGCGAGTACAGAACAGATACAGAAGTTTAGAATTGATTAATACAAAGTTTGACCTGTTTTCTTATTTTTATCGTAGGAGGTTATACAAAACTTGAGCATATATATATATATATATATATATTTGCAAAGATAAATTATTCTTGATACATGTTCTTGAGCGGAGCTGCAAATATTTATTGAGTTATTTATTGAGTTACCATTGCCATCCAGCTGTTAACGTGACCTCGTCCGTTGTAGCAGGTTTTGGCTTATGTCTACCGTTGTGAAGATAGCAACATCTGTTCTGGTGATGCATGATCTATCGTGGATCACATTACGTGTTTTCTAATCTATCGACAATAATTTTTTGAAGATAACGTTATATCGAAAGTTATCACGAAAGTTCTCTGTTGTTGAGCTTATTGGCCTCTTTTCTGTTTTTTTCCTGTTACCGTGGTAACTATAATCTTTAAGAAAACAACGATTTCTGCAATACGTCATTAATGTGTTCAGCAGAATGGTGTGTGCTAGAAGTCTTTGCTTTTTTTCACTGAATTTTCAAATTATTTCAATGAACTGAAATGAGGGATATCGTCATAATCTGGAAAGACGTAACATTTCTAAAAGAATATGTTTAAAAATTCACTAGTGATATACGTTAGGGTTTTTTTTTCCAAATTAGGAGGTTTTAAAATCTCTCATCAAGCTTACTAATAAGGAATCTGAGTTGTCATTATTACACCAAAACTAGCTCGATAATATGAAACGCGCGATAGAATTTGAAGTTGCATAAATCACCCCAATGAATGAGATTCCAAATTTTGTTGATAGTTATGCACCATTGCGAACATACAAGTGACTGTGACTATAACATCACTCACACGAAAATTTGCCTCCTTTCGCAACAGCTCTCGCACAGCAGACATATATGTAAATTTTGCTAGTCTGTTCTCAAAGGATTTGATTCGAAATCGTATCACTTACGTGCTGGGGAAAACTTTTGCTTTGTGCTGCTTTAGTTTTTGTCGTGAATAAATTAGAATTTATTATGTTAACTAATTCTTAAGGTTAATGAGTTGTTCAATCTGAGCTTGAATCCTCAGCTCGTATCCAGGACTACTGAGTTTTGTATTATTGAATTGCGAAGCTTTCGTAACTAATAATCATTATTTATGCTAGCAATATCGTTATGTACATGTTATTTTTTAGCATTCGAAACCCTGATTTTAGGAAGACAGTTTTTGAAAACAAATTTGAAAATTATTTCTCACCGTATTCTTATAATAATTCGTGTTTTAATTTAATTTGGTCTTTTTTCATGAGTGTGTGTGCTTTGGAACTCTCGCGAGAAATCCGTAAGCTTTAATGAAAATAAACTTGCCAACGATTTGTATAACACGACGAACGTTTCAAAGCGAGGTAGACGAAAGTATTTTCCTTCCGCAAGAATGAATAACTTGAATGATATCTGAATAGAGCAGTGAATTTTACGATATGTTGCGTGATTGCCGAAGGAAAAGGTGATTTTTCAACGGTGATATCAAATAATGTGTGCTTTTGATATCAGTAGGTGTTAACTGATGCACCATATGAATTACTTACGTTATATCTATTATTTACTTGTCACTTATTGTTTACTTCAATTGTTCTCTTCGACCGATATTGAATTCTGACTTCTCAGTCATTGCTGTGAAATGGGATTAGTAGAGGAGAACGAATTTTTTGTATTAAAATCTTATTTTGACAATCAAACATGAATTGATTGAATGTAAAACGGACGAATGAGAACTTTTTCTCTCCTTCACTTCTTCCGCTTTTCTACGCCTGACCTACTATTAATCAATTCTAAATATCTCGCTCGATGATTGTGTTATACCGTATTTTTCAGCAGGCTCTTCTCTTTAAATTTAAACGATAATTTCTATCGTAATCGTTGTTGATAGTGCATTAGATTGCGGATGGCTCAGATTTCTATATGTATGATGTAGAAGCCAGTGTATAGCAACTTCAATGAGGGTTAAAAAGCGTTGGAAAAGGGTTTAATCGAGTTTCTAGCAAAAGTACACTTCTAGTAAACTAAGAAAAACAACACTTGATTGAGAGATGTCTAAATAATTCCTTGAACAGTGGTGATAAGTGAACGTAAACGAAGCGTGAACGTATTGATGAGTAATCAGCTCTTCCTCGTACTCCGTAATAATGACCGTTTCTTTTTTTCATCGAGGAAAAGGCGTAGAGCGAACACGATTTGTTGTTTTTCTTGAATCGTGGAAAAAAGGGAACTTAGTGTGGATGGAATGCTTTATCACTTGACGTCTTCCCTCAAGTTATATAAGAAGGGTGCTCTATAAAAGGATCGAACTTTTTTTTTTTGAATTCGCTTTCCAACTCCGCTACTTATCATTTAGATTTTCTGCTTTATTCTTACGTTTATTGTATTAAATAGAAGTGATATTTTTCCATTCTACGATAAGTAATTAATTGCAACGTCGACTAAACTTCATTTATCATTAAGACGTCAAAAAAATCTGTGATTGAATTCAAATCGTACAGTTCTTTTCGTAATGGATTTGGAGTTTGCAAAGATTTCTCATATATTTGATTGCGATCATAGCATGGCAAAAGAAACGCCCACGTTGTCAACGAAATACATTCGAACGTTTTCTTTCTTTTCTTATCACAAGTGAGAACGCATTGAAAGAAGTATAATATGTTAGCTGAACTGAATGATAGTTTGAAAGGGAACTAAATACCTCGAATGGTCGATCATCATGTGATTGTGGAAGAATCAGCAATAAGGATGTGCTGGGGAGCAACGGTGTAAAAACATTTTGTAACGCATTTAATATCTAGTCATTCATCAGATTTGCGAATTTAAAGTAGAAACATTTAATGAGAAGGCAAATAGTATGTGAGGGTGTAAATAAGGATGTCAACCGGATGGTTTTGATTGAAAAGTAGAGTTTCGGCGCTTATCAATCCCTTCGATACGCATCCGAGTTAATCGTGATTTCAATATATACTATAGCATATAAATTTCTGCAAAGATTTCTGTTTTTCCAGGAAATTCGGCTGGAACAGGAAGAGGGTGCTCCGTGCACAGCGATTCGCGAAGTTTCTCTGCTACGGAATCTCCGACACGCGAATGTGGTTACCCTGCACGACATCATCCATACGGACAGGCTTCTTACACTCGTAAACAGCACTATTTTTATAAAAATTTCTCATGATTATTTTATTATTTGTTTTCTTAGGCAATGAGATTATCTGCTTGTAAAATTCCTAGGATTCTTGCATTTTTAAATCTTCCTTTTATATTTATTCGATCATTGAGGGTGAAGCCTGATTACTCATCAAATATTCTGAATAAAAGCTGATTAAAAATAGTTGTATCAGTATTTACAGCTAGTAGCGCGTTCTTTGAAATAAAAATGAATGACGAGTTTTTGAAGCAAAGTTCCGTAACCAGTTAATTGTCAATGCTGTGACACTTTCTTCAGCCTGTTTATGTTAAATTTCACAGCAAGCTCCTAATTTTCTAAAACTTCATTGATGATTCGATGAAACAAAAAGGAAAAGAACAGAGCATACTTCTTTATGTTTTTTTTATTTTTGATTTCATATTTAGGTTTTTGAATATGTCGATCGTGATCTCAAGCAGTACATGGACATGTGCAACAACGTGCTCACCATGAACAATATTCGGGTGAGCTTTGTTACTGAATCAATGTAAAAATCAATCAAGTGGAACTGTAGACATCTAACCTTGTATTGCGTTTTGGCTTTTTTTTTGTAATTAGTTTGTTTTATACTTTATTTTGCTTAGCACTTTAACCACCAAGTATCAATTGTCGTTCAATTTCGTGCTTATGCTTCCTCTGATAGAAAAATTTTCAATTGGGGAAATAAAGTGATAAAGTGTTACTGGAAAATCAATTTTAAGGTGGAAACCAAACTCTGGAAATAATATGTTTAACATTCGCGAACAGCTGTTTTCATCAAAGCTTTTACGTCTTTAAAGTTTCTGATTTGTGATCCGTCTCTTGAATAAGTCTTAATTTCTTTAAATCATTTTCATATATAACTTTTTCGAAGGAGTTTGAAAATTCAACTGAAGTATACTGGAATTTAAATATTACTGTTAAACTTTATAATAACTGTTCACGCTAAGTTCGCATGAGGACTCTGTCCATTATGTACAATTGATTTTTCATACGGTTACAGTTATTCCTATTTCAACTACTTCGTGGATTGGATTATTGTCATCAACGCCGAGTGTTACATCGTGACTTGAAGCCCCAAAATCTCCTTATTACGAGTAAAGGAGAGTTAAAGCTAGCCGATTTTGGACTTGCACGAGCCAAGTCTGTACCGACGAAGACTTATTCAAATGAAGTAGTAACGTTGTGGTATAGACCGCCGGATGTACTTCTAGGTAAACTTTTTCTGCATTAAATCATTTTACTCCAATGCTCTAAAATCTTCGAAATGTAAACTATAAGCTTTCAACTCATATAGTGCATATAAGTGATGCACTTAGTTTAGGTGAATTGATTAATTTTTTGCACACACTGCAAAAGTCCCAGTCAAATTTTTGACACTAGATTTTTGTGAAATAAGATGAATGTTTGTGCTGAGGTGTATATTCCAATATGATGTAGTGCTGAGAATTGTGTTTGTTCAGGATCTACCGACTATTCGACTCACATCGATATGTGGGGTGTCGGTTGTATTCTGTTTGAAATGGTAGCCGGCCGAGCGTTATTTCCTGGATCAACGACAGATGAACAACTCGGCCTAATATTTCGGTGCGCTATGGTTTAATCAGTATTTGTCTTTCTCTCAATGCGATTGACCTTATTTATTATAGATCATTAATTAACTCAGAAATGAATCGATAACTTTGCTATTGAATGTTCACTTCAATGATGATATTAGTAAATCTAAGAAGAAGCGTCTTCTCGACACTTTGTATAAATTTTCACACAAAGTGCTCTTGTGGCTCAAATGCCTTTTTTACTTAGAGCTGACATTTTTTTACGCTCTTATTTCATGTGATGCTACATTTACACTGATTCTCATGGTTATCATTTTTTCCACAAGTTAGATGCTATAAAAATTCTATTTGTTTCACATTTTATATCACAGTGATGCTCAATTAATCGCAAAACAGGAACCTCAAGCCTAACTCGAACCCGAGTTTTGCAGATTTTTGATTTAGTGTGCCATACTGCACACTAACGAAATATTTGCTTTGTAATTACTCAATTGTTTCACTTATTTCTTAGTGGATAGGCTACTTGCACTCGCCCTTCAACGAATTTGATGTTGGGAGCCAATATCAGAATTACACTCAGTTTAACTGATAGTCGTCAGATATATAATGCTTTATAGTTCTTTCTTTCTCTTTCCTACCAAAGATGGTTCTATATGTTTATAATACCTGCATAAATCTGTGAGATGCTACTTTGCGTTATAACCGCGGTCCCGGGTTTTGAGTTCAATTCGTCATTGTTGAGATACATGAGCTTTTTATTAATTTCAGTACATTGGGATTACCGCGAAATGATCGACACGCAACGATTTGTGCACGACCCGCGTATGCTCCGTTCGCTCAGAAAGTCTATAGTCCTGAACCATTGAGTCGACAAATTCCGCGATTAGACGCTGACGGTTATGACCTTCTTTTGAAATTTTTGCAGGTGTTTTTTTTTTTGAACTCTTCGATTCTTTCCTTAATCATCTTTTGAATTTGAACACATGACAGAAAATGTTATGGCTTAATATTTTATAAGTATATTTAGTATGAAGGTCGTGATCGGATTTCTGCTCAAAAAGCAATGCGTCATAATTTCCTCATGGTTCTGCCGTCCAAGGTAGGTTTTTTTCTTTTAAAAAACGTTTCATATTGAGGGGAATTTTCGAGTTATGGGCAAGTCAGTCACGTTGTTTAAGCTTATTTTGTTGTGTGAAATACACCGGATTCAACTTTGTGCACGGGACCATGCACTTTTTCCCTGAAAACATTCCACAACAATCTTGTGTTGAGGTGATACATATAAGAGAAAATAGAGCAAATAACCGTGTTGCACTTGATCTTCCAAGATATTCTGTAGAAAAAAACCAAACAGTAGCTTCGCTGCGTGGTTCACATTATGTATCTGTATAGATAACGTATTTCTCAGCTTTTCTTATTTTCTCCTCAAAATTATGGAATTCCCAAAGCGTCGATTAACAACTGCGTTGTGATGCCTGTCCTTCTAAATTCCTGCGCTTTTTGGATCCGAAAGTATAGGCTATTGACAAATTTTCATTGATAATCTCAGGCTTTTAAACTTCATAAATTGCATTCTTAAAATCGGATCATGTGACTCGTTTCTCGAACAACGAAACGACTTAACGATTGAAATTCCATTCACCATGCAGCAATGTTTTTCCCATATTTTAATGGGAGTTTTTCAGAAAACGTGTTTTCTTTGTTGGTGTTTCGCAAAGTTGAAGCAAGACCATTGTAGTTTTTGTATTAAAATATATTGCTGCTTGAATGTATTGACAGTTAATTGTGGTCATAATTGAGACACAGTCAACTGAAGAGAATTCTAGGAATCAATCTACAATTCGAGGATTCCGCGTTGTGAATTTTGTTAGAGAGATTCATTGTGACCCATATCTCATATGGCTCTTACCAGTTATGTAATATAGACGAAATAAGCCACACGTTCATGAAAATATGAAAGAAACTGATTTTTCACCTTTTATCATCAATTTATTGTTAAGGTGATGTCGTTGAGTGATGACGAGTCTGTGATGGATGTAGAAGGTGTGTCGCTTGATCGCGAATCCACTATAACACACAAAGATCACAATCATGTGCATCGTCCATCGAAAGCAAATAGACGCCAAAGCCTTTTAATATGTAATTCTGTTATCACTATAATTCTTATTTGCTGGTGATGTCAACCAAATTCTTTGTGTTTGATCTAAACTCAGAACGGGTCATGCTCTTGAAATTATATAGCAAGAACGATTTTAAAACGTCAGCTTTATTTGAAGACAATTATCTTGCTTTTTTTTCTAGCATAGCCAGTTGGCTCTTAATCTCGTACTATTTCGTAGGGTTATTTATTGTACCTAATTCGTTTGTGAGGCGTAAAAAGGATAATAGAAGTTTTTTGTTTCCCATAAACTATGTGAAAAGTTCCCAATCTCTGGTAATTATTATTGTGATTAGTTGTTATTAGCCTCGAAAAATTACTCAGTAAAATATTATGCAGTGCAACCGTTGCCAGTGATTTATAACTTATTCCACTAGACTATTTATTACCATGGATTGCAATACATTCTTAAATGCAGTGCTAAAAACGATAGAAACTATACTTTAAGAAATTGTTCTTTACTGTACAGATTCAGTTTTTCGGACGTAGATTATGAACGGATCCTCCCTAAGGTGGAGGGTGTTCGACACGGGTCTCTCTCAGCACTGTTTTTTTAAGATTCCTTTCACTCTTCTAGAACTAATTAAGAATTTCTTGTCCACTATTACCGTACGTCTGTGATGCGTGTACGTCCAAACACTCCACTTGATTTTTCTACGATTATTGTTCTAAGACCGAAATGTTTGCTATTTTGAGATTCTTTATGTTATGAATTATTTGTGTTCACTTGAGTTAAGTTTAATTTCCTAGTAAGATGTCTTTCTTGCCGATTTGCTGTTATGAATTTAATGTAACATTTGTTTTTATTACTTTACTTTTTTATCATTAAGTGTGCTGTTATTGACTTTTGTTTACAAAATTCCAGTCAAATTCCAAGGCTGACGAAGTTCTTTCTTTTCGTAAGCTATGTAGTCAGTGCATATGTTGAATAACTATAAATAATATATTGAGAAGACGTTGTTGATTACTATCGATTAGACAAATAATAGTAATTCTTACATATTAATATATCCCTTATTAGTCGTTCAATAAGATATTCAAATTTTTTGAGTGTTCATTTCATTCATATTCAACGGTTTTAGCAATCCTTTCAGATGAGAATACCCTCGAGGTGAAATTTCTGTGGAAATTCCTAAACTTTTGATGTTAGGACTTTCTATGTGACTTGATTGATTTGCAGGCCTACTTGTTGTTAGGTCGTGCCGAGTTTGCGTTGTTCTTTGATTCTTTATTGTCAGCATCGTGGATAGGTCGGATTCTGCATGATATTTTGACGTGGCATAATTCTAGTATTCTTCTTCTATTGGAGTTTCTCCAATACGATGTTACGACCTCGATTCCCATACAGTAAATCTCGTCTTTCTTAAGTCATAACTACGGCCCTATCTGTTTCCTTACCTTTATTAACATGATTGGGTAATTCAAAAGTCGTCCTTTCTATGCCAATTTGGAGAACTAGAAGTTTCTTGTGATTAGTTTTTTTCTTCTCAGTACTCGGTCGAAGATCTGTGACCTGTGAAATATTGGATTTATGGGCAACGAAGCGGAAATCGTGCAGCCCAACTGTAACTTCTAAATTTTCATCGGTCTTAACGTTTGTATTAAGTGATTGAGTATTGTTTTATATTATACCTCCCACACGATAGTGTTTTTTGACTTACCATAGTGCTACGTTCAATACTTTACAATTTGTACTTACAGTACGGTACAATTCAAATTTGTATTTACAATATTGCCAGTATATGTATAATATTTTAATTGCGGATGAGCAAGATTTCGCAATGATCTTGTTAGATAAAATAAGTTTTGTCGTTAATCAATCCCTTGTGGCGTGATGAACTTACGCATTCGTGTTCCACGTAATATCGTGGAGGTGGTTTAATGCGATCCTGTACTACACAGTGACTTGAGTTAACCACTCTTCACTAATCCAAGTCAGGGCTAGTTATCTTACTCAGATTTCTCTGGTACCACTTTACCAATCCCTGAAGGATGGCGGGCTTGGTAGGTTTCGAGTACGAAAGCGAACTAATTCGGGCTGGCGTGTCACTGTGGCACCTCCACCACTGCGCCACCTCTCCCCTAGGTCTTATTATAACTCACAGAATATTCTTGAATACTACTTAATAACCCTAGACTTTTCTAAACTTTTGGCAGTTTTGCCTGAAATACACTATGTACGGAACTTTTTGACACACAAGAATACATTTCTTTCTACTTTTTATAGAAATTGGTAGGAATTATATGATTCTGATTGGATTTCGTTGAACTAGTGTGAAAAATGTTCATAATTGATGTTCAGTTCGGCAACAGTGACATTAATTCCTTTCAGGACTTCAATTCTACATGGGTAGTTTTAATTTCATAATTATTATAGTCTGATATTGGATAGTAAACGACGAGGATTGTTGAAATCTGTGTTGCAGCACGTCCTCTTAATTTTAGATATTCAAATAAGTTCGCTCATTCCAAAAAAGTATCGATGTTTTTGACGGAGTCTAATTAATAAGCATATTTAAGCCAGTGAAATATTAGTTCTCGCATGTTGAAAATAACTGCTCTTCTAAATAATGGTTGACAGTTGATGTCTTGTTGTGCTGACCAAATGAAGTTGCATTTATGGAAGAAGGTTTCTATGGAAGTTTCTTAAGCTAGTGTTTTGACATCATCTTTCTTTACGAAGTTAAGAAAGCATAATGTGTTCCTGAGACAACATTTAACCGTTTGTCGTTTTCAACATTTAAGTTGAATGAAATTTTTTGTAGTTAGGAGAATATGACTCGATGATTTTTTGCACTTTTTACCAACTGTTACATGCTAATGCTTTCCGTATGAAGAGTTGATATCGCATTCATGTTCAGTTTGGTAGTCTCTCCTAAAACACAGGAGTAACCTAATTATTTCATGTGTGGGCACTCTTAACCTCCTCGTTCCTCGTTTTATTCAAGTATCATGTACTAAGGAACCTACACACAGAATGTAAGGGTTGCTTTTTAACGAGATTCGTTGAATTATGCTGCAGATAAATTGAAGTATTTAGTTAATTTTGAACTTCCCATAGGTTTATTTTCCAGTAAAATTGATTTTTTAAGAAGTAAATGGTTGTTATAATAAATTTTGAGTACAACATGCTTTAATTTTTTAGTGGTAATATAGGTTTAATATTTCACAAGTTTCTGCTATTTATTTCGCGAAAGGACTTTCTATTCCTTTATTTTTATTGCTATTATTATTATTAATTATTCATTCTGTTTATTTGGAAGCTGATATAAGTTTTGGGATTAAAATATAAGTTAAGATAAGAGCTTAAGGGTGCCATTACAAAATAAAAGATATTGGAACAAAATAGACGTATTCGATGTCGTCAACTTTACAATCTTATGAACTATGCTATTAATTCTTTGCATATCTTTATTATTAACCAAAATCATAGTCTTCCATTCAAAATGAGCTTTAAGATAAGATAATTGTTGGCGTTGATCAATCCCTTGTGGGGGGATGCGCCCCCGCATTAATGTTCAGCGTGATATCGTGGAGGTGGCTGAATGCGTGCCTGGTCTATACAATAACTTGAGTTGACCATTCTTATTCAAGTCAGTGCTAGTTATCATACCCAGACTCCTCTGGTACCAATTTAGTGACCCCGGAGGGATGGCGGGCTTGGTAGGCCTGGGGGGCGGCCACGAACTGAATCGGCCGGCGTGTCACTGCGGCACCTCCACCACTGAGCCACTGCGCCCCCTAAAATGAGCTTTAGCGTTGATCAATCCTTGTTATGAAATGCGCCTTAGGCATTTGTGTTCAACGTAACGTATATTTGTAACAGCATAAGTGGTTGAATGCGAGCTTGGTCTATACAGTAACTTGAGTTGACCACCCTTCACCAGAGTGTTATTTACCTTACCCAGATTTCTCTGTTACCAATTTACTGACACTGGATAAACGAAAAGCTTGGTGGGCGGCCGCGAACCTGATTTGTACCTGTGGATCACGGCGCTCCCTCTAACACTGCAGTCACCCTCCCTTTTTGTGATTAATAAATATATTTAAGCACAACTCTAAGTATAATGCCTTTATGGCACATCTTGTTTTTTGTTTATCTTCTGCTCATATGAATGAATTATTGCAATGAAGATCGCTTAATAGATTAGAAAGCAAAGATTAGATTTCCACTGCAAACAAATGCCAATAGTAAATAACGTGAAATATACATCTGCAACATCCCACAGCTGAATGAAAAGTACAGATTACTGATCACAACAATCACATAAATTTCCTTTAAAAAGTACACAACGATTGCACAGTGGTACATTCTATCGTCAAGCTGCACTTTAGCTGGTTTTGGTTATTTCACTTCCCATAATTTTCTCGCCAACAAATAGAAATTGTTAAGATAGCGGTGAAAAAGCTCTTTTTTGCATCGCTTACGAATGGTAATAATATATTGAAAATAGAAGTAAAATTCAAACAAGTGTGAAATATTCTCCTGTTGATGCTTTTAGGGGAAAGATATGACATAAAAATTATTTTACCTCTATAAGAACTCGGTACATAATATCATTATCCATGCTGTCTACATCCAAGTTATCTATCCTGAAATAAGGTTTATAATAGACCTCAGTGACCAGATATCATTTCGTAACAACTATTCTGGCGGTACAGTAGCACTCTGGTGGAGATGCCACAGCGACATGCAGGCCCGATTCAGTGCGCGGCCGTCCCCAGGCCTGCCATGTCCGCCATCCCTCCGGGATCGGTGAACTGGTAGCAGAGAAATATGGGTAAGATAACTAGCACTGACTTGATGAGGAGTGGTAAACTCAACTCACTGTATAGACCAGGCTCGCATTCAACTACCTCAACGATGTTACGTTGCACATGAATTCGTAGACGCATCTCTTCAAAAGGGATTGAACAACGCCAAAGCTTATTTTAATAACCATTCTACAAAAGCAAACTTGGATGCAACAGATGTATTCTGTAATTCGAAGACTTGATTGCGAATTTATATTTTTGCCGTCAATTTGAGGACGTTCTGTGGTTTCTATCGTGAATGACGCGAGGTCGCAGTAAGCGATGAGGTGAGAATACCACTAGAATGCACACTGTAGTTTTTGTCCGTTAAGGTATTTTTAGCTAGTCTTACATATCTTATTCATCTTATAGGGTGGTTTTACCAATGCTTATCTATAAGCTTAATCCAGTTTGACTGTATACTACTTGCTTATCAGATACTTGTTAAGGTTTCCAATCAACATTTTAATTACGAATCACACTTGTGATTGCTGCATTTGAAAGAGTTTTCAAAAATTTTTTAGGACTTCTCTTATAGAATATATTGCAAAATTTCGTAGATATGTTATGATACTGGCAATATTTTGACACTTTAGTCGCTCAGTACCAGAGAAGCCCAGGTGAATACTTTTCCAGTCAACCTGATGTCGGAAAAAATGGATGATCAACAAGCAACTGCACCCACCGCGAGTTCCAGATCTGAAGAATCGGTAGCACTGCGTAATTGGCAGCTTGCCAATGGTGTTACCGTGATGGATTCTGCTTATGAGTATGACGAAGTCGAACAGAATGAGATGCGGTCTGCTAAACCTTGGCAGAAAGATCCTCATTATTTCAAGGAAGTAGGTGAACACCAAACAAATGTAATTGGTCCTTATGTTTTATTTAATGCTGTATTCCTTCCACTCTTTTTGCTTTTTATTATCACATACCTTTGAAAATTGATAACATATGTATGGTTTCGGATTTCACTAACCATAAAAGCATACAAGTGGTTGAATCTGATCAAGATTTGTAAAAGTTGAGGACAACTAGGTGAAGATGAGGTCTGTTAGACAGTGTACTGCATAAAACTTGTTCATTTCTTATTGTGTTTGAGTGTTTTAAAAATCCAGCTTACAATACAAAGCGAAATGTGGTTTTAGGTGAAGATTTCTGCTGTAGCTCTATTGAAAATGGTCACTCATTCTAAACGCGGTGGGAACCTAGAGGTGAATTGATTATTACCTCAATCTTTTTATTTCTACGAGCATACTTTTTTTTAGGTTATGGGGCTTATGCAAGGACGTGTTGATGGCAACGCTTTTATTATAATGGACACATTTGCTCTACCAGTCGAAGGAACCGAAACAAGGTTTGTATTGAGAAACTGATATCATCTTTCATGTATCAATAGGTCGCATATGTTCACTTAGCATTTCACAACTATATTCCAAATACATATATGGTTTTGTGAAACTTCTTTTATCATTTTAGGGTTAACGCTCAAGCACAAGCCTATGAATATATGTCAGTTTACACAGACCTTTGCGAAGCTGAAGGCAAGAAAGAAAAGGTTATTGAATTTAGGCGTTTTCTTTATTAAATGTTGTAAACACTGCAAAAAATATATTATAAATATTTCTAAATATTTCTTTCGTTTTTCTATACATCGAAGCCGTTGTTTTTTAGTTATAATAGGTACTACAATAATGCCATATTGCAACAATTCTGCTTCATCCTACCTTTTTTACACCTTTTTTTTGTTGTTTTGGAATTCTCGTATAATTTACTTCCCGTGTAGTGCAGTAATTCATAGGTCGTAGGTTGGTATCATTCACATCCTGGTTATGGTTGTTGGTTGTCTGGCATCGATGTTGCAACGCAGGCATTAAATCAGCAGTTTCAAGAACCATGGATTGCTATAGTGGTCGATCCTCTTCGAACAATGAGTGCTGGCAAGGTGGATATGCAAATTAGTTTGCTAGTTGTGAATATTCTCAATCGAATAAGTTTTCTAGGTCGATATTGGTGCCTTCAGAACGTATCCTCAAGGGTATCAACCACCAGTTGAAGAAGGACCTTCAGAGTACCAGTCAATCCCATTGAGTAAAATTGAAGATTTTGGCGTCCACTGCAAGCAGTATTATTCTTTGGATGTGAATTTCTTTAAATCTGAATTAGGTATGCTTTTGCTTCAGCACCCTACCATTTTTAACACTTTAGATTTCATTCGAATTCTTAGATTCTCATATTCTATCTGCCTTGTGGAATACTTACTGGCTTAATACATTGAGTAGCTCTCCCCTTCTGACAAATGCTGGATATATTAACAATCAAATAGGGGATTTAAGCATGAAGATGAAACAGGTCGTCTATTTATTTCTTATTTATAATGGTATTTATAGTAGTAATTTATATTAGTAAAGGTATTGGCATTGCTATAATTAGTTTGTTATTTTAGTTATTCTCTTCAGGTAGAAAAACGATGGGCTCGATGTGAACGCGCGAACGACGTAACTGAACAACTAGATAAGGTTTGATCCATTGTGCCAGTCTTTTATCATATGTATAAAACAGGGAAGAATACTTTTCTACAATTTTTAGGCTGTGAAAGACGCTCATACGGTTTGTAGTGAATTGTCTTGTGGAGTGCTGATGCAACATCTTAAGCGCGCGATGTTTAATCGTGGCGAAGTATATGATCCGAATGTAGAGATGAAAATCGATGACGAACCATTGTTAAATGTACTAGCAGACGACGTAGCACCCCCTGTTTTACTAGAGGATGTAGAATTCCCTGATGAGATTATTTTAGTTGAACCTGTTAACTGACCTTCTGACTTTGGTTTTTACGGTAATTTCCCGGTGTATTTGATTTAATTAAATATCAGCACTATTGATATTTACGTTGCTATTCTGGGATTTTTATTATTTATTTCAAATATTATGCAAGTTCTCTTGTAATTACAAGTTTGGTCATTTGCAGGAATTACGTATATTTTCATAGAGATAATCTTTCTACAATAATAGTGGTTCTGCAATTTGACGTACGAGTTAAAATCTCTTTGTATAGAGTCATGCAGGCGTACTTGCATACAGGATCCTGATATATAGTCAGCTTGTACTTTTATATAATGCAGGCTTGGCTATGCATGTTTCCATAGTCCATATTAGAGTAGTTCATTACTACTAATTCTGTTTTAAAGAATAGCTCATAAAAATGGATAAAACATTGTTCGTTGTGCTAAAGTCACAAATCTATTACAAACTTGCAATGAACAGCACTGACGAATCGTATCGTTTTGTCAAACAACTTCTCCTATGGTGATGAAGTCACGATAGAAAGCTGCATTGTCTCTTAGTAATATCCATAAGAATTTTCTTACAACGGTTCCACTATTCAGTCGACAACCCTTGACAGCAAAGCTTTCGTTTTAACGATGTCAAATGATTATTTATGGTTGACTAGGATTAGAACAAGAGGCACGAGGTATTCTCTATATACCTCTGTAACCCTTGTTACCGTTTGGATGTGGTCCATGCATGATACATGTCCAGCAAAATCACTTGATAAATCCTGCTTTTTCTACAGGCTTGGCCTTATCCAATCTTGTTGTTATTGGGAACAGGTAATCTTCTTGAAGCCTGTGCAAAAGACTTATCACTGCAGGGTATTTGAGGATCTACCAATGAAACTGTGGAGTGGAGATGTTGGCGTAAATTTTTTTTTCAATTCCATATCATAGCGTGAAGTAAACAGTATCTCGTCTTTGTTGAGCAAAGCTGACAGAGGAAAACGGTAATCACGAAGGTCCCGACGACACATTTTTAGACTATTTTGTTTTCGATCTGCTTCCAATAACCTTTCTTGTTTGTTTCGTTCTAAACCTTTTTGCGACGAACTATAACATGACACTGATTATTAGGCTTGTCAAACGACTTGCAGTTGAATCAATTACCAGTCTCCTAGTTTTAAGCATTCCTTTGGATACCGCGGAAATCCGCTCTGGCTTTCTTAAATATGACAGCATATGTGGCACATTTTTGCATTCATTTCAAAATAACTCACAGTTTCCACTTTTCTGCCAGTTATGTATGGAAAGAATTTTGTTTAAGACGATTTCATCGTAAGTGACTTCTTTTCTTCTTGTGCGATTACATATATTCTTTTCTAATTCGCTGTCTGCTGAAACGAATCTCTTCACGGAGAAGGCGGTGGTCAGATGCAATCCAGAAAGACGGTGCTACCGATGTTCGAGAACGCCATTTTCTGTTAGTGAATATGTGATCAATCTTCGCGTGATTCGTTCCGTGTGGCAACTCCTGTGTCTATGACAGTGTTTTTTCTTTAGAAAGAGTGATTTCTCATTAAAGACGCATGCTGTGGACAAGAGTGCTGCGAGACGTTCTCTATTTTCAATTCGATTTCTCGATTCAAACTTTTTCATTCTATAATCTCTTTCCATCATTCCCACTCTTGCCTTGAAATCTTCAAGGATTTGTAGAAGGATTTTTATTTTTGGATAATTTTCTTCAATTAATTGTGAAATGCGTTTGATTCGTTCTCTTTCTCATACCAATTGGTGAGTACAATTGATGATCCTGATCTTCTTATGACACCGTGTTTGGGGAATGAGTATGGCTAAAAAGGAGATCTCATAAAAGTTGACGAAATCGACAATGGATAATGAAAACAATATGTATAGAACAAAACCGACGTCACCGACATTTCGTATAGAGACCTTTTCCCACAATCAACAAGTGTCCCATCGCTTAGTTGTCTTATGTCGAGTTTTCCGGTCTTAGTGCAGTCTAAATATTTAGCGTGTAATTCAATGCGTTCTGTAGCTTTAAGAAGAGCAATTGGCATTTGAAAAAAACTGCTCTGCCATTATATGTAAAAATTTCTTCATAACGTGTCGGTAACATGTACGTCTGGTCCGGCTCTTACGTCACATTTGGATCGAGATTTGATCGCCTCACATAATTTTTTTAGCACTCGATGTCAGAGGCGGCAGAGTCAAGCGTGTAGAGCACTGAGGTGGAAGTTTTCGGGTGTAGCTTTAGTTCTTTGGATTATTAAAAAAGAGATCAGGCGTTCTTATGGTCTTTACCACTAGTAATCAGCGGGCTTTATGGATTATAAGGACATGCCCTTTTGTGGCTTTGTTTGATCGTGACGGGGACGATTCTTGATGGGTTTACTCTTGGCTAAATTTTACATGTCGAAATGGAAATTTTTACACAATTCTACAAGCCACTATGAGGCCGCAAACCATCGCGGAAGTCATCGATAAGAGATCACACAAATGTGGTATGATGTCAATTAAAAGCGATTTAGATTAGTGATTTTGCCAATATGCTTTCAAAGACGGAACAATCTCAATTGAGAACGATTGAAACGTTCAGTCATGCTAGAACTAGACATTTTTGATTATTGCAAGAATTTGCTCTATTTATAAGATGTTGTATATAATATATAATATAAAAGCTTACCTAACTTATCCTACTATGTGTGAAGTAAATGAAAAATTTCGATTAAAACTTTTTATAGGATTTTTGGTGGGTTAGTAGCTTCAATGGGAGTATAGTTTATGGAGTTTCGTCCGAATAATTAGTTTGAATAGTTGTTTGCTTTCAATTGTCATGTGGGCATTTTTTGTCAGGTGAAGAGTACGACTTCAAACTTGCGTATACGACCTACTTTTATTCAAAAACACAAAACATTAGATCAAGATTACAATAGATACAATAAATCAAGATTATATATTGTAGGATTACGGTGGAAAATCCATAAGACTGTGATTACGTGATCAGGAAGCATTTGTTGGCCAGATGCAAATGATAAGAACAATGATATGTCAAGAAACAATAAAATTACGTCATTAATCGATATATAGAGATTATCACGGATAATCGCACGAGACTTGTAACAACAACAACCATTTTGATAGCAAATGTGAAGCAAGGCTGTGTTAGGAATTATAAGTGAAAGGAATGAGAGAGGTCTTCATATAGAGAAAAACGACCAGGACATTGTGATGTTGATATGGTATCCTTTTCAGTTCCTCAGCTAGTCCTTTTCTGATGTCGCTACCAGAATCTGATCGGAATTTTGAAATAATAGTGACCTTTTGTGAATTAGGACATTCAATCTTAATTTGGCTAGTTGAACTTTTGGAACGATGGTTCAAAAAAATTAATGATCTACCAACTTTGGGAAGTCTCGATGCTCAATGATAAACGTATAAGTGGATGGAGGATACTTGATATTTATTGAAAATTTCTTTCAAAGTCTACTACAATGTTCACCATTCTGGCTGTGTTCAATTTGCTTTTTAAATGTTTTGGTGATTATGATTGATATTCGTAATTTGTTTTTATTTAATTGCATTTTTGCAATGATATTACAATGTCCACAATTACAATGTATGTAATGCCGATATCGGCTCGCCAGATCGTACCCGTTGGCGGGCGAGTGCTGATAATGGTACCCACTTAGTATAAGTGAAGCATTGAGTGGTCGCAGAGCAAGGACCTCGGTGGTGTAATGGTAAGCACGGCAGACCGGATATCTGTAAGTGCGGGTACGAGTCCCGCCTGAGGTCCCGAGTCTTGCGGCCATCTCAGCACAACTGTGGATTATGATTGAGTTGAAGTATCGTCAAGTCTATTTGTGGTGGGACTGATTTTTTATGAAAACCGATTATGTGGACGAACAAAAGCACAGGAATAAAGTATGAATTCAACGTCATTACTTTTCTCGCTACACGTGGAAGTATTGGCAGAAAGAAGAACAAATAGTCAGAGAGAAGACATTTAACGTAAGTACTTGGTACTTGTTCACACAAGGCTGTTTGATCGGCTTTTTAGTCGTATCGATTAGATTGACCGTATTGACCATTCGATAAGGTGTGTTGAATTCATTCAGTTTTCGTACAATCACATAGTTTGCACTCCATATGTGCACTGCAATTTATGCGAAGTCCAGAAAAACATGGATTTATCAGATTTGACACTTCCCAATTTGAAAATAATGGAGCTGAAAGAACAGTTATTCTCATGCGATTTTTTTCATTATTTTACTTCTTATGTTGCAAATATCCTCTATCTTGAAGAGTGATTTGCTACCATTTTTAACTGATTCTTTTGATTTATCTTATCAAATTTCTTCCGGAAATTCGACTCTGATCAGAAACAACCAGATAAAGATAAAGGTTTCCCCCTTCGGCACAATACGTGGCGTAAACCGTTGATCTTTACTGAAGTCGGAGCACTCCTGGTTTTGTGTAATCCTGGACAGTATTGTTCTAGTAAGACACTGCTCTTGGTTTATAAACCTATTATGGAATCACATTTTTCATTTAATGATGGTGTGCATATGAATCAGTTATTTGTTAATCCTAAAATTTCAAAAAACTTCATCACCTCTATCTATTTCATATATACCTAGTGGCGCAGTGGTAGAAGTGCCACAGTGACATGCAGACTTCAATCAGTTCGTAGCCGTCCTCCAGCTCTACTAAGCCCCCTACGGGCCGGCAAATTGGTACCAGAAAAATCTTGGTGAGGTAAAGAGCACTGTTTTGGTGAGACGTGGTCAACTGAAGTCACTGTGTAGACCATGCCCGCATTCAACTACCTCTACGATATCTCGTTGAACACGAAAGGGATTGATAAACACCAGTAGATTTTAGATAGATACAATTACTAAGTTATGATTTTTATGACAAGTAAGTATCCTGAAATGTGTTTCGACATTGTTCCTATTATTTAGATAATAGTTTAATTATCAAAATTTGAGGTGTAATCGCCAACCAAAGCCTGGGATATACCGTACGATTACGAACCTAAGCCAATATACCATAAGTATTCTGGGAAATTTCTATCGATGGCATTCTGATTATTAGCTGGCTGGATTTTTAAGTTATTTATCAGGTTATTGAAAATTGTTGATGAGAAAATCATATGAATTCAGCATTATTTTTATTCGTTACAATGTTCGCAAATTTCATTCAGGTATTTTTTATTTTACTATTGTTGTTTTGGTTTCCACAGTTGAATTTCATTGTGGTTACTCTGGGTTTTTATCGTTACCTGTTAATATGTATATCGATAGAAGAAGCACTATGCAATAGAGAGGTACTATTATATTGGAAAGACCATTCGCATTCGAACAGAAAAATTGCTTGGAGACGAATTCGTGGCACTTCTCACAGTGAATGGATGCATTATGTCAATACTACTTATCACTGAATTCTATCGTTATCACTTTTGATAATGTTGTTCCCTATAATAGTTCATGCTAGCCTACAACTACGTTTTAAAAAACGTTACAAAAATCTCTCGTTGTTGTTGTTGTTGTTGTTGCTTTGTCGTATTTATTTACAGACATATTACTATTTAAACGTTATGACCACTTATTTTAAGTCACATAGAAAAAAGAAGATATTAAATTTGTGTTTGGATGGAATTTTTCGGATTTTCTCCGTGTAGCTTTCATAATGCGATCTTCGTGGCGTACATAACAGAAGTTCGTCTGCCATAACAGAAATTTGAAGATTTCTCCAGAAGAAGAAACTACGTGTTACATTAAGCCCATCAACACGATACTCATAAGTTATTCATAACATGTAAATAAGAAATTTCGTTGGAATGGTGATAGTAGACAAGATTACCTTCGATTTTTCATAAAAGTCTACTACGCAGGCAGAACATTATTTACTCAAAAGAAGTCATAAATAAGAGTAATATGCAGAATCATATAAGAGCATGTGCTGCATTTTCCTCATAATTGCAATAGTTTAGAACATGTGAGGTACTCCATCGAAACGATGAAATACAAGACTTGCCTCGACATAAGAGCATTGCACTGAATTTTCCAAAAGCTGGACGATTGTACAATTGACAGATTATAATCACCTGCTTTTTATAATTGTTGATGTTGTGACTTGAAATTTCATAAGAAGCATACATAATTTTTGAGAACTTCAACTTTTTTTGAGAGAAATTTGAGAAATCAACTCTCAACTTTGAGAAATTACATCAAGTTGGCCCAGTCATTTGATGAATGTGTCACATATTCTACAAAAAGGGCTGAGGTTGTTCTAGACTCCAAGCAAAGATATAGACCTCTTCTGACAACTTTTAATTGCTACCCATCTAAAAATCGTCTCAAATGGAACTAGCCAGTACTTTCTAGTTTATTTGAGAAACTCTACTAAAAACTGTGCAAAAATTTATGCAAAATAGCACAGCTTACAAATTATTTGAATAGACACTTTGAAAGATACATTTGAATTATTCTCTAGTGAATGTCAATATACTATCTGAATACAGTTGGTGATATAAGCATAAGTATAGAATAAAACATTTAACATATGCGCTCTTAATAACTACTGAACTGATCATACCGAAACTGATGTGTCTGAAGAAAGACACGAATTGACTGGTTTCTAAGATGGCTAGATGAGAAGGCAAATTTGGTAGGAAAAAGAACCTTAGAGATCATCAGAATGGTCTTTCACACCAGCATAATTAGACGCCGATGCGAATACTACTATTGTCGACTTTCAGCCAGAGAAATCAATTGTGATCAACACCAGGTAGTTCTAGAACGAGAATAAACCGGCGGTGAATATGCTTTAACACGTATAAGGAATGCTTAGCGTTATTCTTAGACATTGTCATCTAATGCTCACTATTTCGATAATACGTCATTCATCGGAGATTTAAACGCGTCAGAGAATGAGTTGATCGAGATAGAGTAAGTCGGCATTTGGATTTGTTCGTTTCCTCGTTCGGATATGATTGGTATGCGTCTTTGCTTTCTTCTTATCGTCGACGGCACGATGTTCTCGAGTTACTAAAATTGAATAAGCATAAGTAGACGATCATGATAATGAAACAAATACTCGAAATCACTTAAGAGTACGGCAAAGTACTTCACTTTTCGAGCTACAGCATAATCGGGCTCCAGAAAATTTAATTAGATTATTTGAACTCGCTAAACGTCTTCTTCACTATATTTTTCTTCAATTTGTTTTTTGAAAAACCTATAATAAATTTTTATTAGGAAATCCGCTTCTTGTATTATGTAATGGAGTCAAAGTTTTCCTGAGTCACAAGTAAGTCTAAACTCTTCCATATTCAAAGCAAAGACTTCAACTATATTTCCAGTTTTCCCATGAACTCCTTTCGTTCAAATTTTTTGAATGTATTCCAGGCAAGTAGAGCTTCTCTTTTGCAGTATATACAAATTCATAATGGGCTCGGAATTTTTAAGCTTAGGATAAGTCACTATGGTAAAGAGAACAATTAAACAGATGACCTTACTTTCATTAAAACCTAATGTGTGGTGGAAAGCATGAGGAGGGATACCGCATAATTGCAACCAATGGTCCTAAAGTTTCTTTTTTCCTGTGATTATTTTTTTCTTTGATTTCTTGGCTGCAAAAGGCATTATATTGTGAGGGGATGAAGGACTGCAATTTTTTTAGTCTTACTACAGCATTTTCAATTTTGCTTTCTAAGCACATTCGGTAAGATGATAAAGCTTTTTTTCTTTGTGAATTTCAATTGAAATGATAAACTACCTTTTGAGCTTTTAGGTTTAGCGAAAACCATTAGCACTATTAATGCCATCAGTAGAATAAAGAAAACGAGCCGCATACCGTATCTGAAAAAAGCCAGACTTGATCAAAACTGAAAGATAAAGAAATAGACTGAAGTAAGTTTGCTTTCGATGAGTATAACTTTGAAAGAAGAAGAACTAAAATTTGATAGCCGTTAAGCTCAATAGAAGTTCAACGAAGCATAAAGCAACTGCGATGACAAGTTCGGTGGAAACATTCAATAACATATTAATTTCAAGAACGGAAAAAATCCAACTTAATTCTGTGGCTATTTGGATGACCTTATTATGAAACCAGAACTAGAAGAAAGACGAATAACTATAACTCATTCGTGATTGACAATGCTACTTTTTCTTTCAATGGAAATGTTGCATGTATTGATATAAGAAATCAGAATACTTAGGAGCAAAGGTTTACACGATTATGATTTATAAGAGTTAAAGAACGAATTAGTTCCAAAAAGCAGTCGTGAATTATGGAAAAAATATCACAAGCTGAATTTCCACCGTAATTCAAATTACCGTATATTTGAACAAGACTGTTTGCTCTTATACAAAAGATGTTCCATTTA
>KN716160.1:162466-181306 GCA_000816705.1 Dictyocaulus viviparus | reverse complement strand
CTTAGGATAAGTCACTATGGTAAAGAGAACAATTAAACAGATGACCTTACTTTCATTAAAACCTAATGTGTGGTGGAAAGCATGAGGAGGGATACCGCATAATTGCAACCAATGGTCCTAAAGTTTCTTTTTTCCTGTGATTATTTTTTTTCTTTGATTTCTTGGCTGCAAAAGGCATTATATTGTGAGGGGATGAAGGATTGCAAATTTTTTTAGTCTTACTACAGCATTTTGAATTTTGCTTTCTAAGCACATTCGGTAAGATGATAAAGCTTTTTTTCTTTGTGAATTTCAATTGAAATGATAAATTACCTTTTGAGCTTTTAGGTCTAGCAAAAACCATTAGCACTATTAATGCCATCAATAGAATAAAGAAAACGAGCCGCATACCGTATCTGAAAAAAGCCAGACTTCATCAAAACTGAAAGATAAAGAAATAGACTGAAGTGTTCGATGAGTATAAATTTGAAAGAAGAAGAAATAAGATTTGATGGCCGTTAAGCTCAATAGAAGTTCAACGAAGCATAAAGCAACTGCGATGACAAGTTCGGTGGAAATATTCAATAACATATTAATTTCAAGAACGGAAAAAATTCATCTTCTTAATTCTGTGGCTATTTGGATGACCTTGTTATGGAACTAGAACTAAAAGAAAGACGAATAACTATAACTCATTCGTAATTGACAATGCTACTTTTTCTTTCAATCGAAATGTTGCATGTATAGAAATCAGAATAGCTAGGATCAAAAGTCTACACGATTATGATTTGTAAGAGTTAAGGAACGAATTAGTTCCAAAAAGCAGTCGTGAATTTTGGAAAAAATATCGCAAGTTGAATTCCTACCGTAATTCAAATTACTGTACATTTGAACAAGACTGTTTGCTCTTATACAAAAGATGTTCCATTTACTGACTACTTCATTGATATTGAACGGATTACTTCCGGTGAAAAGCTTTGCATATTTGATGCTTTAAGAAAGAGTAGCAGCTTTCAAAGAGAAATATATACTGAGATATGCGTTGATGTTGAACAATGCCTTGTGGTGAGATGCACCTACGCATTCGTGTTCAACGTGATATCGTTGAGATAGTTGAATGCCAGCTTGAACTATACAGTGACTTCAGTTGACCACTCTTCATCAAGTCAGTGCTAGTTATCTTACCCATATTTCTCCGGTACAAATTCATCGATCCCGGAAGGATGGCGGGCATGGTTGGCCGGGGGACGGCCGCGAACTGAGTCGGGCTTGCGTGTCGCTGCGGTACCTCCACCAAAATGCCACTGCGCCCCCAAAAAGAATATGAAACTCTCATATATAATATACCAGTAGGTATACAGTTAATATCATACAGAAAGCACTCTAACTTGAGACTCGACATTTTACTACCAATTTTTGACGTGTATTTAAATCCGATGGAACGTTTGACTAAAATTGAATCAGACAAAATTTCATTCTAAAATGGAATCTTTAATGAATTTAGACGTTGCGAAACAGAAGGTCAAATAAACTCAGCACTTTGACGATAACTCAGCTCTACATTTAATATTTAATAGAATTAATGCACAAAGATCAAGGTCGACTGCATTTTCATGTCGATGAAGTGCCGATTAAAGCAATTATATTCAAAAACCCTTACAGTAACAGGGTTTTCAGTTCTTCAATTTTAACCCCACAATCACTATGGCAAATTTTTCATTCCGAAAGAATAGTTGAGTCCGAAAAGAATGGCGTGTTCAAAAATCGCGTAATCCAACAATTTTGTAAGAAAAAACTAGTCGCTTTCGTGAAGAACGTCGTTGAACCGTGTGAACGGACAGTCTAATTAACAGGTTGTGTGACCGTCGCTCAAAAAAATTAGCAGGTGCTAAAAGCAGGTTGGTAGAAGTAGGTCAAGGACGTCGGAATATGTTATCAGATTCTTTAGCCAAAGCGGTTATACCCTATGAGTACACTTAATTTGAAGGATCACATGTGAACTTTAAAAGGGAGGGAAGGTTGTGAAAAATGTGATGCATTACAGTGGAAATCAATATGTGAAACATAAGGAAGTAATGTCCCTAACGTTGAATTGGGCCAGTGAGAAAAGATACTTCAAATATCAAAAGTACAAGCACGCAATGATCAAGATATTAGAAAACATACAAAATAACTGGACAGAGTTAGCGTCGGAGATAATCGCTATGGCTGATGAAACAAACTATGAAGACGAATGCTAGTAATTTGAATGCATAGGAATACTTCAGAAGACGTGAAGAACATAATTACAAGGTAGACAAGTGCCAGTGTACACTGTGAAAATAAAAAAAAAAGCAAATTTCTGAGAAAAAATAGCGATAGCTCTGAGTATGTGAAGGAATAGATAGTCATACGAGGACCATTCGCATAAGAATGAAAAGTGACCTCTGCAGTGTTTTCGTTTACACGTAAAATCGTGACGAATAGATGAGTGTTGGATAAATCCAAGACACAACCAACTCAACCTGTTGCTGACGAGATTTCGACGAGATTGTGTGCCATGATAATGAAACTTAGCAAAAGTTTCAGGTAAACAGTTTTAGGGTTCTTCAAAAGTGGAAGTTAAAAAAAATGCAAGTTAGTTCGTAATAAGAAGTTAAAAAAAATGCAAGTTAGTTTGTAATAAGTTATTGATCGATAATGAACACAACACTGCCATTCATCGAATCATCGATTATATAGAGAAGCCATAAAGTGACAGTATAACAAGTTAGACCACGTTAGGCAAATCACATCATCTTAAAAGTCTTAGCGAATTAAAGCGAAAGCGAATCGGATAACATGAGACATTAAGCGAAGAGATTATCAATGACAATTGGAAAGAAAGTAGTTTACAGTATAATCAGTTGAAAACTTCCATATTATCAGCTGATAACATCCATAGAATACTTGGATAGGTTGCTTGCTACATTTCATGTACTGTGCAGAGCGCAGAAACTCCATCACTTCATAGTTTTGCGAGTTGAATCTGATGGTCCCTGGAGTCCTGATAGCGTCCTGCGGAGCGTCCTCAGGTGGTCACCACTGGCAGTTACCGGCCGTTATTGATCACATTACCATTAAATATTACCACTTTAAGACTTTTTCAAAACACCTTTGCCTAACCTCTTTTTTTTCTCTGTTATATGTTACATTTAAGTGTACTAGAAGGAGAGAGCAATTTGCTTTTACCTCCATAGGAATGTGACTGATAAGGCACTGCTCATATGAAGAAGGGGACTTAATTGTAACTTTTATATGTTAACATATTTTCACAACTTTGTGTAACTTTCATATTTTGACTTTAGGATTTATTGATAATTTTATTTAATTGCCATCAACTATGACAGGTTATAGTGGCTTTTTCATATCCTTAATCTCTTCGATAGTGCGATCGGTAGCACATTAGACCGGATATTTGTAGATGTAAGTTCAAGTCACACTTGAGATTGCAGGTGTTGTGATTAACTCAGTATCATGAAGCTTCTGAAAATTGTAAAAAAATGGTCAATTCACAAATAGTGCTACAGTTAATCTTGGACAGCCTAGTTGGATCTAATCGATTAGGTTGAAATGTGCACCATTAACATTTTCAAACATGTTTAAATGTGTCTTGATGTAACAGCATATTTCAAGTCATTACGCGTTTTTATCTTCTTTTTCTGGTTAATAGCTCGTGTGCAGCGATTATCATTTATGTGCACTACGTGTCCGGCCCACCTTCGAAAGCTTGCTTTTACGGCTCGGTGTCTGATTTTTGATCGTTGACGTAGATGAGAACTTTGTATACTCTTTTTCACTTGGATGATACGGGAAATGCCAAGCAACAGCTTTTTGATAGAGCGTTGTATTGCGCTCAATGATCATCCTGCTTTTGTAATGTCCAAGTTTCTGAAGCAAACGATAAGGCGGGGAAAACCGTCATATCAAAGAGATGGTCTTGTAGCTCTGTCTTCTATGTCCTCTTCACTACCTCCTCGATGCTCTTATATGTTCTCCAAGCCACTCGTTTCCTTCTGCTAAGCGCTGGTGCTATGTCGTTAATTATATTAATCTCACGACCTAGGTGCATACATAGCTCGAGCACTCGGAAAAATTTTTTCTTTCTATTCTATTCTTGAGCGTAAATAGGGCGTAACCGACGTATTCGTTCTTTATGAACATCTTCTTCTGAAGGTTTACCTTGAGGACGATTCCTCTATAAGTTCTGTAGAAATCGGTTAACATTTGTTTTGTTTGCTCGATGTTTGGTATAATCAATACGATTTTATGAGCGAAGCAAAGATGGTGAAGTTGAAAATTGAAGACCGCTTTTGTTTTTACAGAATCTAAAGCTTTTTTTAGATCTATGGTGGTGATACAAAGTGGTTCTTTATAGTCTCCTATGGAGATACTTTCATGAGTCTTGTGATTGTGTGAACATGGTCCATCGTGCTGAATCCTTTTCGAAACAATGCGTGCTCACCTGGTTGTTCATTGTCTCATCTTTTGCCAATCCCATTTAGGATGAATCGTGTGAAAAGTTAATAGACTACTGACAACAGGCAGATTGACGATAATTACCATTGTTGTTAACGTCTTTCTTTCTGTGCAGCGACGCGATCCTGCTAGTTTTCCATCAACTTGGCACTTTGCATTTGGACAGGTAGCGTGTGAAAAATTGAGCCAGTGTTTCAATGGAAACTGGCGGTGGATTTTTCAGATGTTTTGATCTAATTCTGTCTGGCCCGGGAGTTGTACGATTTCTAACCCACGAAATTGCATGTCGAATCTCGAAAGAATGAACGTTGGGTACAACATAATCGTCTTTCCTTATGCTCTTCATCACTTCTGTTCTTCTTTCTCTAAGATCTCCTTCTATCGCTTTTTTGTAGTGTTTTACAAGTTCGGACGTTAGCCGGTTATTGCCTGCGGCTTTAGCTGCTCCACGTTGGCGTATTAATTCATCTAGTTCTTGAAGGCAAATGTTTCTCAGTAGTTATTGAATTCTCGGCGTTTTCTGTTCTATCGTGGAGGTGCTTAATTAGCCGGTCATATAATTCGTCAATGTTGTCGATGACCGTATCTTTACAAAAGCTAGCAATATAAATTATATATATATATTCCAATTTGTTCTTATTCTGGAATTTCGTTTCTCAAAAATTGCAGCTTTCTTTCCTTTGCGTACGAATAAAAATTTGACGCGAAGGAGGCGATGGTTGAATCACGTATAGAACTTTGGGACAACTGCGACATCCATTGGACAAAACCTTCTATTTACTATTGAGCGGTCCATTTCGTTATGCTACTTTCCCATGAAGAGACTTCCACGTCTATCGTAGGGATAAAGGCTTCTGAAATCAAAAGTTACCATGATCATCTTAATTGTCATGATAAACTCTGATAGCCGCTCTCTCTGTTCATTCCATTCGAGTCCGTGGGTCTCAATGTGACGTTCTTCAGGCGTTCTTCTATAGACAATTTTCGCATTTAATCACCAATAATGACTTTGTAAAATGTGCGGTCTTTTCTGTGGATCATCTCCAAGTCCATATTGAATGCTTCAATTTAATTTTCATCCTAGTCTGATGTAAGCTCACAGACGACTAAGACAGTCAAAGCTGGTATTGCAACATGTCTTTCCAATTTTACATGTTCGATTTTGTTCAAGCGAATCAATCAATGTTGAATGCGAATGTTCAATCAATGTTCATGACCAAGTTCGAATCAACGAGTACACCTACGCCACCGACACCTATGCTATCGCATGTACCAAGGAACGGTTCCTTTCCAGTTTGGTCTTAGTGCTTAGTGGCCAGCGTCTTCTCTTGTCGTTCTATATTAATAATATGAATCATAAAAAAAC
The DNA here is from genome assembly GCA_000816705.1 of Dictyocaulus viviparus. Classification (NCBI taxonomy): domain Eukaryota; kingdom Metazoa; phylum Nematoda; class Chromadorea; order Rhabditida; family Metastrongylidae; genus Dictyocaulus; species Dictyocaulus viviparus. Next base: position 175,464 of record KN716160.1, on the reverse strand, counting down.
TTTATTTCACTATTGTCACGCTGGAGCATTCTTCACGTATGAGAAATTATTAAACAAAAAACTTCAACAGTTATTGGCCATACACTTATTTAAATTTATTGTGATTTCTATCCCTAATGATGCTGAATCAATCGCGAAACTTCGAATTTCAGGTGGATTCTCATCATTTTTACTCTCTAAGAAGCATCAAAAATGATAGCCTATGGTAAAAAGCAGGTTTTATGCTACTGCGTTCTACTTAAACGTTCTGTTAGAAAAAGAAGATAATTGTCTCTATTAGTTATATCATTCAAATTCAATCGAACCAACAGTATCATCTGCTGAATGCTCTATATAAGGGATAAAAATAAGGAAAGGTGCTAGGTAATACAACTCTTCGTGAGAGATGTTCCACGAATTCGCTTACTTCATGATATTGTGGCATTGATTGGATAGCACTTTTTCGATATGGTGACGAGATGGTCAGTTTGTTACGAAAATACTGCAAGTTATTCCACCAGGACTATTGTGGTACTGATTGACCGACCCCTAATGTATGAATGCTTTGTTTGCATGCGTACAGACATGAACCCGGGTTCATTGGCAGAAGCCTGCATATCACTTTAATCCCTCCTACTAATGCGCTACATGCCTTCCCCATGCTTAGCTGAGATAAGCTTTATTGTTGACCAATCGCTCTGTGGTGCACCAATTCATTTGTGTTCAACGTGATCGCAGAAGTGACTAGATGTGTGCTGAGTCTCTAACTTCATTTCAATTAATTACTCTTTATGATTTTATTGCTGATTATACTTCATAAATTTCTCGAATGTAAGCGCACCAACTTTGAAGTACTGGAGGGCACGATAGGTGTGAAGCATATGCGAGCACTAATTTGGTTCTGTGTATCATCTGCGGGTCATCAACACTGCGTGCCCACTAATAAATTTTTGAACGATGGCATGATGCAAGAGATTTTGAATTTAAAAGTGACCTTTCACAAAAAATTCTAGAAATGGTAGCGTCTGACAGCTCTTGGTCAGCTTACGAAAAAAAATGGCTACATGATGGTTATATTGTAATGTACAAAATTATTGGTGAAGAAAAATCGTTTGTCTGAAGATTGCCCACTTTTTTTTAACTAGAATGGTACGTAACAAGCATCGATTCCCGTATTCGACACAAGAAAAACTATGGTGCTCAGGATTGACTCATTCACACGACCTCATGCATCTGGGAAGGGCCGTACATTCAAAATCACGACATATCGATGTTGAATAATGATATAGAATAACATAAATATTCTAGGCTACTGAGGCAAAGTCAATTTGTAGCAGATCTGATGATTTCCTATTACGTCGAGCTCAAGAAAGAAATAGTGAAGTGTTGATGTGAGAATATGAACAACGACGAAGTCCTGGCGATCGCCGGACAACGAATATTGGCACGAGCCATACACTGGAGACCCCCACACCGGTAATCAGCACGAATTTATAGTCTTCCGGTATTACAGGAAGAGGAGCGAGCAATGAAATCAATTTGAAAAAAACTATTGCATAGCGTTTATGACGATCATGGTAGCAGCTCACTCCGTCTGGAGTAGTATGACTCAGTTTTGAATACACAAAGCGCTGCTAACTATTACGATATGCACCGTCATCTTTAACGTAGCAGATTTCCAATATAAATTAAATAAGCAGAATCGGATGATTACGTCTTCCATACGTCACGAAGAATCCGGGATAAAAATGAGGTCAGAAAAATAATATAATATGAGCAAAAAAGAAGGTGCACATGTATATATTGATAGCGACTAAATATTCATGCAGTGATAACTTGAATATTATTGATTCTTTCAAGAAATTTAATTTGATGAAAGCATTTTATAATATTTATTATGTATATTTGTATATAAACAATTCAGATGTGAAGGTTGTTTAAAACTGGCCGCATATATTAGTAATCGCTTGCCATTAATATTGGCTGTAGTTTTGTCGTACGATATTCACTTAATACCGTAACATTTTCGTCAGTGGTAAAATGGTAGCAAAATCGTTCTCGTTCAATTGTAATCTGCTGTTGTGCATGCTTAAACGAACGTTTTTGATTGGTTAATTCATTGAAAATCGTAGATCAAATGCATACCTCGATGAATTTTCTCATAAATGTTTCTAATTCTAAGAAAAATTCATTCATGGTTATAATCAAATGAAAAAAAACCCTCAATTGTTTCAGCTTGTTTATTTCTAATGACGACGAGACGATGTTCATCAACTGACTCGTCATAGTAATGGTTCTCTAGAAAAAAAAACGACAATAATAATAACCTCTTAGCAATGAAAATGTTAATTTTGTACTCATCGTTGAAAGAGGAAAACGCAATTCCCTCGCTTGAAAGCACTAGGCAAATCAGAGAAATTTGTTTAACAAAGTGCAAATTTTATATTGAAAACAATACGAAGCAATATTAAAACAAATCTAGCTCAAGTCAAAAAGAAAACTGATATAGGCTGACTTCTTGTAAATTTTTTCTCAGAAACTCGTTTCAAATCAGAAGGTTACCTCAATTTGACCGCATTGTGCTGATTTAGTCAGTCACAGAAAAGGATATAAGAGTGAAAAGTAGAACTATTTAGTACAGATAGTGAGGCTGATGTCTAATTATAAGTGATACTTTGAGGTAAAAAAAAATAAAAGACATTTGTTATCTGCTTAAATCACACTATTACAGACAAAAGAATGAAATTAATAGTACGGATGTATACGTGGATTAAATTAAAACAGTCATTTTGGCACAGTTTTGATTACGATCGTGAATTGACAGTGATTGAAAAAGTTGCTTTCGAAACGGATTTCCGATTACTACGAAGCCAAGGACATTTGAGGACAAATGAGGAACGAATGCAGAACGAAATCCGTATGAGGTAATCTTCAACAAATCTTTCTCATATTCATGCCAAAATCTTTGTCTATCACATTTTTAACACATAATAAATTACGTTCATTGAATTAAATGCATACACTCGTTTATGGCAGGACGTTTTCAATCAGACTTGAGTGCGAAGCATCCTCACATCGCAGCGAGGCAGTCAGCAGGACATGCAAATTAAATTGGAACCACTCGAAATTACAAAAAAAGCAATGGAAATTTGTTTCTATCGTGAGAAGCAACATCACTGAGAATGAGAGAATCACTGACAATACGTGCCTTAGTTGATGCATGCAGAAATTGATCACTTTTTTTCGCTAGGCCTATTCTACCATTCACAAAGATTCTACAACGAATTATTCCATACCGACATCATTGTTATTAATATTTGTTATTCTGCCAAAATTTCAATACCTCACGACTTGAAGATCCGAAACCCTTTATAATATTCGTGAGAAAAACATTCAATAAATAGTTAAGTTGACAAATAATAATTTCAATGCTATAAATGAAAGGCACGTAGCTGATAGAAAGTGGTGTGGGATCGTTTCCATCCACATCCAGACCCATTGAGCCCTTCATTCATCTGAGGTCGGTAAATTTCAATAAGAATAAGTTCGAAATGTAAGCAGTGTAACGAGTACTAAATTCATTCATTGATTCATTCGTTGTGAATAGTCGAATCAGTTCAACGATATCACGTTGAAGGCGAATGCGGAACAAAACTCTCAAGAATTGATGAATGTGGAAGCATGTTTGGTCTTATATCTTGAATCATGCCATGAATGTGAAAGCTGAAGAAGCCCGAAAAGTACAGGACAGCTTTACTTGATCTCATTGAATGGAATTAAAATTATGCAAAATATATGTAGGCAATGAAAAGCTGTACAACAAGGAGAAGAGCGTTCGATCTGTAATCGAAAGAAAATAATGAAAAATTAAAACCAGCAATTCATGCAGATTTCTTCAAAACTAAGAGAAAACTTTTTACCTAAGAATCTCACTTTCATATTGGTAATGATCTCTGTCGGTTTATTTTCCAAATTTTGGCCCATAAGATATGAGCTGAGAGATGTCGAGCATCATTAACAGAAGATGTAATTCATTCATTCTTAAGTTGTACAGTAAAGATGAAGCATTCAAGATGAAGATGTTGATTATCGGGTTTCATTTTCACTAAAAAACTTAATGTTGATTTTGCCTTCATGAAGAATTATTGTATTGCTTGCTGAATAAGAGATCTTCGGGGAGCAATGACGTCTCAGTACTAGCAATAGCGAAGAGTTTATGTCTTACTGTTTGAGCTTTTAAAATCAGTGTTTCATGTAGTTGGATTGAAAATGAACGTAAATAAATGATTCTCCTAGGATTTAAATCTTGAATAGAGCATCGTTCCGAGTCATCCTTACTGCACCTCGTTCTTTTATTTGAAAAAAAAAATATTTAGAATCGTACGAATGGTAAATTATCATGGAAACACTTCTACAGGTCAACTTAATGACAACAAATCCCTAACGATACTGTGATAATCGCAAAACTTTGAACCTCAAGCGGGACTGAAAGCTTAGTTACATATTTTAATTACAAATGTTCGATCTGGAATGAATTGTTCATATAGAATCATTGTTAGAAGAAATATAAAAAGAAAAAATGACCAATAATAATAACATGTAACCAGTTCTTAAAAATATAGAAGCAGTAAAGTAGATTAATATATATATATACATATATATATACATATATATATATATATATATGGTCTATTAACATAGTCATTTGAAGCTATTAAAATAAAGTACGATTTACAGTTGATCTATTACTTTGAGCTTAAGGAAAAATTAGTGGAGTGTTGATGTGAGAATATGAGCAACGAGGAAGTCCTGACGATCGTCGGACAACTAATAAGGGGCACGAGCCATACACTGGAGACGCCCACACCGATAATCAGCACGAATTTGTAGTCGTTCGAGTATTACAGGAAGAATCAGCAATGGAATCAATTTTGAAAAATCTAGTGGGACTACGTAAATTGTCTACAATTGAGTTAGTCATTACAGTAGTGACTTTAGTGACAAAACCTAGCCACGTTAGTATTGCTTAGCGTAATTGATGATCGTAGTAGTTGTTCACTCCGTCTGGAGAGGTATAACCCAGTTTCTAATCCAGAAAGCGCTGCTATGTATTGTGGTCTGGACCCTCATCTCTAAAGTAGCAGATTTTTGATACAAATTACATAATCAGAATCGGGTGATAACGTCCTCCTAAAGACACGAATAATATGGGATAAAAAGAAAGTCAGAAAAATCATATAATATGAACAAAAAAAGTACTGGTGTACTTGTGCTTTCAACTATCTCATTTGTTTATTCTTCGTCTCATTGACTTTCCCAATACAACTTAATTATATGACTTTTCTTATACTTGGACATTTTCGGCTATATCCCTGAGGATGCTGAGTTAATAACAATATTCGGCGCACCACATGGGACTCGAGCTCGCATCTACAGTTCAGCCTGACATGCTGAGTGATTGTACTGCCGAGACCCTCGATCCACTTGTCACTAAATGCCTCACTTATGCTAAGCGGATATCTCTTGATGCGAGTTGTGACTTTCTGCTGTATGAGACATTTATTTGAAGCTTTTAGCAAGAAAGGATTTGTAATAGAAGTTAATTAATTTCAATCAAAGACGACTAAAATAATAATGAAGCTGTTTCTCAAATTGGAAAAGCCCCGCAAAATTTTCTTTGTTTTTTTCTTCAGCACAATTTTTTTTGTTTTTAAACCTTTTCAGCATCAAAATGTTGTGCATAAATAGTTGTTTGGATTGTGAGAGGCAATCCGCCGAACGCGTACAAAAATCATTCGCAATGAACCTCATCAAAAATGTCTGATGCAGTACATTTCGGTCGTTTCACGGTGAGACGGCATCGTCAGCAGAGTTTAAGTGTTGAACTGCGGTCACTCGTCCCTCACGGATATTCCGACTATACAGTTAATATTAGATAGATTATCTTACAACGAATATGCTGCTTAAAATTGTTCTATAGAAAAAAAGTCGGAATATTCATTTATTGTGTATAGCACTGCGGCTTACATTAACATAAAGGTGCATCTATTAGACGATATGGTGTAATTTTTCTTTTATGTCTGTTACTGTACCAAATCTAAGACAAGTTCGAACGATACTGATGAATATCGTTAATTAATTATGCTTTCACTTTGCTAAATGAGGTTGTTGTTATAGAGATCTGATATAACCATTTGCGTGGAAAACAAGAGAATCCGCTTCTACGAGATGAGTCAAAATGACGTCGATTCGGACAAAACCGCAGTTGATTCACATTAACGTGACGTCACGAAACGATCTGTTTGAAATGGCAAGCGTTTGCCCCGTTTGCACTATTGTCGTCTGTTTATCAATCGGCAAACAATCGTAGTTTTCGTCCACATCGATAAACAATCTCATTTGTAAAATAGAAATTTTATAAATATTTGTTTGCGAAGACAAAGCGTAACTGTTTGTTATTTCCGAGCTAACAGAAATTTGAATCATTAATAGAAAAATCAATAATTTTTAAATTTCTATTGATTCGTTTTTGATTCCACTGAGTTTTTCTTAGAAACGCAATCGAAAGTGACTTAGCTCATACTGTACACTGTTAGATAATCACAAATTTTCAACCAACAAAATTTCCTAAACAACCTTTCAACTGATGGAATTTTTTCCTGTGTGACAAAACATATGAAGAAATCGTTATCGAATTCGAAGACGGAAAAAGAGTACAGTGACTGTTCCAATCATGAGGTGATCTGAGGGAGAAGATGATCAAATGTGCAGGAACATTCAGACGTAGAGAGCCCTACCGTCATCAAATTCTTTCCATGAAATTTTCAAAGCTAGAAAATCCTGAATATGCCTCAATAATGATTTCAGTTCGTCATCACAACCTACAAAGAAGATCACGAGAAAGTGAAAAACTTAAAATGAGGTAAAAATTGAAGTGTTGACTTATTAAGAGAGCTTCAATTTTCTCTTTCCTTTAAATAATCGCATTCTCATTTTTTATCATTTACGATAGAAAATAATCAAATATTAGTCGGTAGAGAAAGGGTGTGTTGATAGAAATGTAAATTTTTGCGTTTAAATCATACAAATTTGATTAATACCTCTTTGAGGAAGTAATTGTACATCCTCAATTAATCTAGATGTTCATTATAGGATATAAATTAAGTTTTACAAAGAGAAAAGAAAGTCTAGGACTTAGCAGATTCGAAATAGCTTCGGCTGATTACACCAAAATGATGTTCCGTTTTGTAGTATGAGGTTTTTGATAGGCATAATTTATAGGTCAGCCTGAGATGAGGTTTCGTCAGAAAAAAAAAAGCCTCTGCGGTCGTTTGAGCCGATATGGTTGGTGGAAGGATGCATTAACCACTGATCGCCATAATAATTAAAATGACCACTCTTTCAAGACGTTAAGAAAAAATTTTCTTTATGACAAGGCGGATTTCTTGGCCTTCGGAGAAGTGAGAGAGTTTCCTTATATAATCAGTAATTATAATTTAGCCAAATTTTGACGAGTAGATTGAAGAAGGATTCTGAGGGTAGATGTACTTCTAATCTGATATTAGCCACCAGTTACTGGTTTATACAGAATCATTTCACTTCTTCAATGTTAATATGGTAGTACGTGAACAGAATCCTAAGCTAACGTTGTACTGATAGATTAAAAGAATTGAGGATGAACCTCTAAAATTAATTACGAAAGTTACTCCATTTGATAAGTTTCAATAGTGAGGGAGTGTGGAGTTGAAAATTGTTTTTTTTTCTTGTTATCCACGATAAAAGTAATCTCATTAGAAGTAATATGAACGCAATCGGATTGAGGGCAATGCCCGAAACAGGCGGTTAATGACTGTAGCAAGAAGAACTGTAGCAGAACCGTATGTAGGGCAACGAGTAAATGAATTTTTATGATTTCATTTATACTTCTGTTTTAATGCGTTTGTAAAGAAGAGCACTAAATTCGAACACAACGATTAGGTTCTGTATTAATGAAAATTCTTAAATTCTAATAGAACAAAAATTGCACTACTTAACGCTAAGTGACTAATTTTTCATTGAACTCGTCAACCGATTGCTTAAGTGATAGCTATTTCCTGCGTTGAAATCCCGCTGTTGTTAACCTTAACCAATTCAACTGAAGCCCCTGGCTTCTGTTCATATGACAATCGAACCTTTTTAATGCTTTTTTTAGCTAATACAAACATTTAGCCATTCAAATGTATTCGTATACCAAATTAGTTCATAATGAATGAGGTCATTTGTACAGTATGCCAGTTCTAAAAGTCAGTACAACTAGGATTTGGTGGCAAAAACTATAGTTTTCAATACTGTCCAAGGAATTCAGTTTCGTTTAGCTCCATAGCACTGTGCTACCGATTCATGCAATAAATTTAAGAGCTCTGAAGATTTCACTTAATGTATTACTCCATAAAATAATCAATGTTGATGTCGCTTCGGACATAGCACCCTTCCAGTGACCTTTCCATTTCTACAAAAATTCTCGAAAAATTCTCGTTTCTATAAGGCACAATTTTTCACTGCTCAAAGCCTTTCTTTTCTAAGTGAATAGCAATTGTGGGTTGAGATATGCACTCACTAGAACTTACGTATGATGCTTGAAGCTGATCAGCTGATAAAAACAGTGCCGAACGGTGCAGCACCATTATGTTTAGTTGTTTTGTTATAAAAATGCTTCAATACCTCTCTTAATGTAAGAATCGTGAAGTAGAACACCTTCAAGAAGATTGACTACCTACAGACGGTTGTAGAACATGTCAAAGTTAATTCCATTTCAGAGATGTCACATCTTTTTTCGTGTCCTTTCCTCTACTAGTCTATGTGTCTACTAGTGAGTCTTACATTAACATTGAGTTTCTTCTTATGAGATGAGGTTTACGGTCGCAAGGGCATTAGTGAAGTAGCCTCAGATATTTTAAACGTATTCTCATAACGAAAAAAAGATGTGCGATTTAATTGAATTTCCCTCATAAGACAACATCCAATTTACAGATACCTCAAAATTGAAATAAACTTATCAGAAGAGATTTACACACTAGAAAATTGAAAATCTCATTATACTCATGTCTACAATTAAGCTTAATTTGATCTGTTAGAAATTTATAACTAAGCTGAATTCATAGTAGGACCGTTGAATGAAAAACAATACATTATTCACTCACTTTTTTTTTGTTTTTGCAAAACGTGAACGTTTTTGATTTAGTCAGAAAACACTAGAAATTCCATCGTTTATGTCATCGTCAAATTCTTCAAATTATCAAATTGATACGGTAATTCTCGTTGACAAAATAGCAGAGTTCGTTGGATTTCTAGCAATGTTGCCGGTCGTTTTTGAAGCTAAGTTTATTCGGTGAAAAACTCATCAGCCTCAACTAATTGAATTCACCGCGTCGTAATCAAAGAGGAGGAGTTATGGATTTTGATGATAAGATTATCTCGTCATGAAAAACAAAATCTTCTGAAGAAAATGATTTATAACAGAAGAACTCTATTTATTGCTTTGTATTGATCGCAGGAGAATGAAGGCAGGCATGAGGACGACTCGTAGGAGGAAAAAAATACAATCATAACGACCGAGTAAAACAAATGGTGAAAAATCATTTCAGTTATTCAATTGAAAGAATGTTCAACGTGGAATGCTAAAACAAATTGCTATTCATATCAATTTCGATGATTAATTAGTAACAACTACAATTAATTGCTCTTGTCAATTCGACTTCAATCGAAAGAAAAAGTCTTCTGAAATTTGTCGTTGTCAAATCAGTCTGTGAGTGTTAAGAGTGATAAGGAAAAGACCGTAACTTTTTCTATGTACCAAATAAAAGTCGTTTGATTTTCAGTGTAAGAAAGTAGGTTCAGAGTAGAAACGAAATGCAATGATGAAAAGTTGATCGGAGAAAATGCCATACTATCTATCGTTAAGCTTTATAACTTCAGAAATCAGTTGGTGATTAGCTTGGCTAGATCGCGAATGAGTGCTAAGTATGGAGTCAACACTGCCCTCAAGTCAAATTTCGTACAAGACTATTAAGAATGGAGAAAAATTCATTATATAATGATTAGTCATTTATCAAGCCAACTTCCTCTGTCGATTTAGTTAGGCATACCAATACTATGAGCAGCTCATTTTTATTACTATAATTTTTATTAGCTTGAAGAGAGAAGCTTTAAGATCAAAAAGGAATCGATTGCACTCGATATTCATAAAGGGAAAACCGTTCGTGTTTTTTCTTCAAATTGTAATGTGAAGCTGCGTATTTTCTTGGAAGTTAGAGAGATATTCTTTCTATTTTTCCAGCACTTGAAATGTTGTCTAGTTATTTTTGACTATCAACTATCGTTAATGTTAGGCGAATGACATGCGACAGTGGGAATCGTTCAGAAAGTAACTGGAACAAATTGCTTCAAAGCAATCAATATTCTGATTGTATCACTAAATGAAATTCTAAATGAGTGAAATGAGTGAAATGAGTGATCGTTCCGCTCAAGTAATCTAAAGCAAACATTTCTCAAAGAAAATTCTGATGAATTGTATTCCACATATGTGATTCTGTAAAATTTGTATCGATTAAGAAATTGTTGAAAGAGAAAAATGAAGAATATTCCGTAAGTTTTGGATTCCAACATTAATCGTGTTGATTGTCTATGAAAAAGACTCTTAAACAACAAATGGTCAGGTATTAGGAGAGCGATGAACTCTTCGAGAGGTATGATGTGGTTTTATGAGAGGCAGCATTTGTTTAGAATATGGCATGTGTGTATAGGGTGAGGCCAAACCGACGGATTATACGAATGCTGCAAACCGATATTTATGCTATTGGTGAAGACGAAGACGTTGTAGATGTGCACGTCAGAACGATCAAGCAGCAAGGCTGCAAGCAGTACAAATGATTGACACCATTGTCTATCGTGATATCCATGCAACACAATAAGTAGATCAGATCATTTTAAACTTACGGCGGAACTAAATTTTCTTTAAAATGCAACAAAAGAAAATGTCGTCAAGCATTTTCCAATCAGATCAATATCGTTCCCTTAAATGGTTTCAATCAATTCTCCGGACATTCCACGTCATATCTATTTTTCACCTCTAAAGTAATTCTAAGAGAAAAAGTCGTACAAATTAAAACATAGAGTTTAAATTTTACTTAATCCAAATTAAATCGACTACAATCACCAATCACAACAAAAAAGTGATAACGGCTAAATTTGCACATAGCTTATATATTAATCATCAATACAAATAGCCTCAATACCTCAACTGTTTTCGTTTGAAATTACTACTGTAGTACGAGATCATCTAATTTTATATACATTACTTACATAGGGTGGGATATAGCAAAAAGTCTATTTGTTTATTTAACGGTATAACTTTATGCTTGAAAAGAAAAACGTTGAACTATAAAATTAGTAGCTACTTATGAGAATATCACAATTCTTCGTTGGTGATAAGCCTTACAGCAACAAAGCTGAACAACAACTAACCCACGATTGTTTCATTGAATGCGCTTTAAGACTTACCGAGCTTTATCATGTTGCAGGTAAACGTGTGTATCTACAGAAACGACAGCATGAAAACCTTTAGTTGATTAATGACGTCATTAAAACGATATCGTAGCGAATTGTGTAAAAACACAACGCCCCACCTGAAGCGACCCTAATGAGATTGGCGGCTAAAGAAGCAGATCAGATGTAAAGCGATCGAATGCTATATAAATACCACAGATATTGAGTGAGAATTACAGTCGAATATCTATGAAAGAATGAAGTGTTCTCAATAGATCGTTAGAAAGCATCAAGACTAGTCTGGAAGATGGGAAGACTATCGAATTAACGGAAAGAAGTGTTGTCCTTTCTGAACTACAGAAAAACTTAACCACGATCAACATCGTGTCGCTTTTAGTCATCAAAATCCTTTACATCAGAAGCAATCGATATGCTGCCGCGTGTTCTAAATATAAACAAAGAAGCTTTTCACTTATAAGGACAAAGTTCTGTACCTTTCCGAATACATCAATCGTAACTAAAACAATCATCCCATTCTTAGATATAGATGAAAATTTGTCAAGATAAAACTGTTGATTTTAGGTAAGGTATGTAGTGAATGTTCTTTAATATAATATTAAAGAAGAATCTACAACACTAAATCACCTCTGAGTTGTTTAGATCACCCTATGTGAGTTGAACTCAAAGGGAAGACAATCGTTCTGCTCACAGTTAACTAGATCAAATCGATTTGAGCTTTCAAAAGAAATCCGCAAAAATAACCGATTATATCTTGATTATAAGTGAATTTTAGTGAGCTATCACCAAATTACAGGTACAGGAATGTGTGAGATTTTCGCAAGTCGTTCATGTTTGAGGTATATTTCTAGTGAGGTCTACAGTAGAACTCTTCAATATTATGGCGTCTAACAGGGTCTTCTTCAAAATAATCTCTGATTTGAAATACTAATAAATGCTCAAAAAACCATAGAAAAAAATTATCTGGTTGAACTTAAAAAATTATTTTATTGATCTTAATTTTGTCAAAAAGATGACAGTGAGACTGTTGATAAAATACGTGATGAAAAATTTGATAATTTCAATTAATTAAAATATTTTGGTATAGAAAGACATAGACAATGATGCAATTAGATGAAATATCGGATTGAATTGAGGGATTGAGTTTGATTTTGAAATGAGAGTATTTGAAATGAGGACATTTGTTGTTTGCCCGTTCTTGGAAAACATCTAATATTTCATTGTTTGTCAACTACTTATTGCTTTTTACCATCAAAATATGAAAGCCCTAGTGATTTACATAAGTCTAAGCGGTAGACAAAACTAATAACCCTACAATTCGATATATTCGTCTCGAAGTTCTGCCTGAGGACGGCTTGATTTCCAACATTCGCACCGATTCTGTTATCGAAAAGATATTGATACTTGATAATTCCACTAATAATTAATTTCACGTGAATTCGTCTGTCTACTAGAGACTTCCACGTTAGTTACGAACG
>KN716160.1:122818-161285 GCA_000816705.1 Dictyocaulus viviparus | reverse complement strand
ATATATATTCTACATGGTTTTGTAAAGTTTGTTAAGTTAAATATTGGTGCGATCCATATCTTTTGCCAGAAATCATGCACGAATAAGCACTTGTACAACGTCTTCTGTTAAGATCAAAAAGTGACGGCGATCGTTTGTTAGAATATAAAACGGCATTTTAACTAGCTACTGAGTCATTTAAGCTCGAAAACTAGACAAAAACTCCTTCTCCCGACTTATGGTGTTGTAAGGAGTTGAAAAGTGAATTGTGATTTGAGGCTGCATCACTGCTAGCTTGAGGTTTTTGGAATTGATAAAGCTTCTTTTTCCATCTTTTCCGCAGCCAAAAAAAATAAACAGATGACATGAATTCTGAGGTTTATTGCTTTTTTGCATGAAACATGAAAACTGAGACAATGTTCGCATAAATGTTTGCATGAGAAGATTAGCGAATACTTTTCTCTGCACTTCTTCTCCACAAAAGAAAAACTGCCAATATTTGAAACTTAACACAGATCTCGAGCGAATAGATCAGTAAATTGATGTCATTAACATCCTCGACTGTATAAGGTATCATCGTTACTCAGAGGTGTCCCTGACGGTCGAGCTGTTTTGCACAGTATGTTGAACCACCCAGCACTATCTTCCAAGCTATGACGAGACTCGTCATCTCCATTTTTATTTCGAACTCCCCTCATATCAGCATTTACTAAAGGCCTGGTCAGAAACGGAACTGTAGAATAGTATATAGTATGTATAGTATCTCCCCAAGAATTTGATTGTATGTGGTGACAAACTCGGATCGCTCGCTCAGAGTGCTTTTGGGACTCCAGCGTTCATCAAGGCAGAAAGGGAGAAATATACACTTCACATTAGGATAAAACAATTGAAGAAAAAAGCTATTCTGATTTCTGCAATCTCCAATTAAAGTTGTAGAGAAATCGCATAGAAAGAAAAAGGATATTTGATTATGTTCTACATTGTAATACTAAGTGATTAGTGAATGTGCTATGAACTGAATTATTAGGTCGTTCCGTTTTCTCAATAGCTGTTTTTCTGTCCGTCTTCTGACTACATTCTGTTTTGATGCTATTTTTTGCACCTGTCAAACGATAATATACAGAAATGTACGCTACTACGATAGAATAAAACTCAGATTGTTCGAAACTAACAGAAACGCCAGGGCTATACGTAGCGCAGTGATAGAGGAGTCACAGTGATGGGCAGACTGAAATCAGCACGCGGTGGTGCTGTCACTAAGCTCTATCACGTCATCCATCTCAGGTATCGGTAAGCTGGTGGGATAGAAATATGGGTTAAATAGCCAATATTGATAGAGTGGTCAACTTAAGTAAAATTAACCTCATTCCGCAACAGAAACTGATTAACGCTAAAGCTTATCTCATCCTATCACCCATCCAGTCTAGCCAGTTGTAAATGTGTGTATAATCATTAGACAAGTGACTATGAATGCAGAGAATTCTTGATGTAACGACATATTTTTTGAATGATATTTTGACGAGAACATGTGGTCAGTCGAAGAGTGTTCGACCCACCCAATCCGACCAAATTGTTCTCGGAAAACAAAAAACTCACTAGAATGATAATGGCCTCATTTTGGTGGGACAAGAGGGCTTGACATTTGACTCAAGTCGATACTCTTACGTCCACCACCAAATCAAACCATTTTAAATCGAGTAGGTAGAATTTTAAAAAAGGTTGATTTGATGAGAATCTTCTAATAGTAAATAATTCTTTATATATATATATATATAATATTTACTAATACTTTGATTGCATTAATACTAAAAATAGGTCATGAAATGAGTTCGACATTACAACATTATTACTATAAGAATTATTTTTACTATTAATTATCGCTACTGTTTTCATATCAAGGAGGAAACGATGAAGCGGAAACACTCCACTGAGGCTTTTGGTGTTTTTTTTTTCTCAGAAATCAATTTTATTTTTTTCTCTTTTGGTAAGCAGACGGTATCCAAATATGAAGGTTCGAATTCGTCCTGAAGCGAGGGAAGACAACTGCATTTTCCATAGTTCCGTTTCTTCTCATTTCTGAGTATGGCTTTCATTCAAATTTCTAGTGTCTTCCCTTCCAAATAGCTATTTTACAAATATTCAGCACAAAGCTATTGAACTTTTCAGATTAAGAAGAACTCAAAAATATTGAGAACATTTGTAATGCGGCCATAATGAGGACATTAGCATTATTATTCTTTTTTTGTCGATTAACGTAGCGTAGTTCTTATTGCGTTTTATATTGAAGGAAATTATTCTAATGTGTCAAGAAATACTGAAAACCATACTTTAAGCTTATCATTTTTGCATGAGGAGACTGTAGTCAAAATGGAAGTTATCTGGGAATCGATAAAATCGATAAAAGGACGAAAGATTACTTCAAGTGATAAGAACTTTTGACGTGCAACTTTTGACCAACAGAAACGAAACAAGTAATCGATTTGCGCTAGCTGATACCAAACAGCAGCTTCTGTAGAATTTACCTTCAGATAAATGATACATAAGAAATGATCTTGACACAGGACGACAGATCAACGACCAACCTCTATCAAAAACAAAAACTGTATTCGTTTAGTTTTTAACTTTGCAAATCGAACGACAAAGAAGACGGCGACATTCATTGACACTTTGAAAAGTGTGCTGGAAATGTCTCCAGGATACTAAGGTAGTAATAAGGGTAGATACGAGTTGGAGTTATCCATATTAGTTACGGAATGGAAATTTCATGAGCATCCTGTTTGTCATCAAAAAGACTAGACCTATTTTGTTTTTATTACTTATATATTCTATGCTTGAACATAATGTTGAACAGTTTGTTTCATATTCAGCTTGACCTCGCTTACATGTTCTTTGAGCAAAATTATGCCATAAACGAGGTCGTAAATTGTGATACAAAGAATGCACCAGTCCAACATTCCACTCTCGTACGAGGAACTATCGGTGGTTTTTGTGTCGATCGTTTGTCGTTGTCTTTGTAATGAATCGTTGCTAAAAACCAGTTGAATAACAACAATCATACAAGCTGACCATCACAAAACTTAATGATCGTCAAAGTCGATTTACATCCACTGCGAACTGGTCGTATCGATTTGAAAACTTCGTTCAGGAATACTCGACAGATATTATGACCTAATAAGGAGGTAATGTAAAAAGCATTCAAACTCAGAATTCTGCTTTTTCAGGATTGTTTTTTAGAACAAATAAAGATTATTTCGGAATATGGTAGGAATTAGATTGTTGAAGACTACGGGAAATCATTCAATTAACACTCCAATGGTGTGTTACCGTTTCTATTAACAGAAGCTAACGACTTAATTATAATCTCTACTCTGCCCTTAGTGGAATAGGCAAAAAAAAACTTGCTTTTCTTTTAGATTGAATACACAGGTGAATTAGTTCTTTATTCATAACGTCGGAATGTCGTTTCTAGGATATAAAACACCATGACCTTCACTAAATTTGCCGACATAAATTGAGTTGACTAAGCCTAAGGTATAACAAGGTGATTTCAGTTGTAGAGGTCATTGTAACCTTCTCCTCGCAATAAAATATGCAGAAATAATTAGATGCCTCAAGGATGAACTGCTAGTCCGATTCTTCTTATGATTGAAAGCAATTTTTTGCCTTTGACTAATTAATTACTAAAATGGCTCGTCACAGAAACGTGTACGAATGTTGTAAGCTAAGGGCTATTTCTAATTCTAATCAAATCTATCATATATAAAAAAATGAATCATAGTGAATAAGTAAATAGTACTTAACAAGAATTGTAAAGGTAGAAAAGAATGAGCGGAGTTAGTATGACGCTCACCAATTCGATGCATATGGCAAAGGAGTGCAAGAAGTAGCAAGTGAAATTTTCCTCAAGCAATTTTCTGTGTAGAAAAACTGAAATCAAGGGTTTTTGATGAGATATGAAATCTATCGGATGATCACGGGATGAAGTCAATTAAATTAAGCGAAACTAACGAAGCACTCGTGTCGTCTTTGAAAACATCACGAGCTTTTTTTTTGAAATCCTAAAAGTAGTGGAAGCAAAGTGATACTTTTATTTATTACTTTACTTTTATGACTTTTTTTTACTGATATTGATAGTGAAATAGAAACTGGTAAATCAATCAATCAAGTGGTCCTGTAAGAAGCTATCGGTTGCTTTCAGAAGTTGTGATGTCGTTAGATGTCGTTTGATATCAATCGTAAGTTTTCAGCTCAAAAAAGTAGAGCATGTTAATCGTAATGTGGAATAAATGTAGACACTTTAGCTGTTAGTTAAATTTACAATCAATCAAGGTCAGCATGTTCTAAGCAAGAAGTACCTAGAAAACTTCATCATCACGAAATACGGAACTTGTACGTTCTTCTTAAGCCACGTCAAAGCAATGGAAATTAAACTGGTAGAAGTCGAAGCGGAGTTTATTGCTTCTGATACTTTTGATTTATCTCACCCATTTGATGTTCTTTTTGTCGGAAGGTTTAGGTCACTTATCACTTCTGAGATTCACTAAACAGTGAAGTGATCACAAATTCCTAAAAGCGACTAGTCTGGAAGAAAATCCGAAATCGATTGTTGAGCAACAAGGAAGATGAGGGATCGCCATCAGTCTTGCCTTGGCGCTCTTCTTTTTATGTGATAGGACTTAGAAAATTTCCGGCAGAGTCTACATGTGAGTGAAATTTTTAGAATAGCAAAAAGTTGTTCTGCATTTATTGTAGTGCGTACAGTATAAACTAGGAAATAATCCTGTTTTTGGATTAGCTTTTGATCTTTTGCTTAATAAGACTTGAAATATTTGCCTCTCGTCGACCTCAAATATAAGGAGTCGTGTTTCTTGTTCATTTTGCGTCGGATCCTCTTTACGTCTACTTGTTAAGATGCTTGAAAATTTTCCTCAGAGTTTTTAGTCAATATTCCATTCAAACTAGTAAAAGAGAGATGAAAGCAGAATAATTTTTTTTTGTTTCATATTTTAACAATATTGGAAATACTTATAAAAAATTACGTTGAAAATAGAACAGTTAAGGTGGTTGAGTGTGAACGTTTGAATGATAGAAATAATAAATCAGCTCGTAGAAATCGGAATTTACATATAATTGATACTTCTGAGTCTACATGCTTAAAGAACTCATAGAGGGATAATAACGACGAATATTTTCCGGCGAGTATGAATTTTTGTAGTAAAAAAGTAAAAGGCTTATAATAGGTTTGGTTCATGTACAAATATAATTTTGAGTTAGACCCAATAATTATTACTATCATTTTTTTATTACTACTTTACTTTCATTATTTATTGATTATTACTTATAACCAACAAAAATGAAGGGAACTTAATTATTTCAAGTGAATCTTTCACGTCATCTCATTTATTCAAAAGATAACAGTAAAGTGTTCTTATTGATAATTTTTCAAGCCGATTTCTCTACGTTTTTACTTCAAAAGATAGTTTTTTACGATTAACTGATCAATAATGAAAAATATGGTAGAACTTCAAGGTGTTATGTTATCTATCCGTTACTGGGAGTCTGTAGTACTAATCAGGGGATGCAGAGCCGCAGTGGTGGAGGTGTCATGGTGGCACACCGTCCCGAATCAGTTCGCGGCCTCTCCAGCACTACCGAACCCGCCATTCCTCCGCGACCGGTAAATTGGTACTAGAGGGTTAGGTAAAAAGCACTGAGTTGCTGAAGAGTGGTTAACTCAAGTCACTGTATTGACCAGGCTCGCATTCATCCACCACTACGACATCATGTTGAACACAAATGCGTAGCCGCATCCCGCCTCAAAAAATTGATCAGCGCTGAAGCTTACTTTATCTTATCTTGCTGTACTTATCCCTCAGCTGTAGATGAACATCGCTCATCGTAGCTAGCACCAATAGCAAACACAAATCTAAGAGCGTACGAATCGAAGATCAATATTATCACATCTTTTTGGATATATAGATGCCTTTCTGCTGAGTAATTTTCTTTCATCAACCCCCATATACTTTCTGCATTTAAAAATTTTACTAGCTCACCTCCAATCGTAGTTATCTTAAAGAAAAAACTCTTGCATTATTTTTTAATTCAACGTTTCATTCATTACGCGTACTATTTAACATTCAAGTCGAATTATTGTAGTGCTTGAATAGTACTAGTTGGATTTTTTCCTGTTCTACTTATTCAACATGGCATTAGTGGAAGCGAGAATTAAGTATATCTCCTCAAATTCTTTCTAATGACTCCTTTTTACGAAAGTAGTAACGAAAGAACTTGAGGGATCTCAATTGAGTGCCACCATTCAGCATTTTAAAGCTTCTCATCAAAAATTTTTCGACAAAAGAAATAAGAAAATGTAAAGGATACGTTTGATTTTTGGACGAAACATCACGTAACAGCTGTACAGCTGCATTTGCAAACATCTACGACAATTATTCAAATGTAAGAAGTCGAATAAAACTTTCAAGAAAACCGTTCTTAGTAAGAAAAATGACACTAACGATGTAATGCAATAAAATGATGCTCTCGTTCCGTAGCACTCAGTTCAATCGCTCACCTCAGCCTTCGTTTAATGACTTGGTTTTTTTCAGAGGAGGATTATCTAAGAAAATCTTCGAAAAACAAACTACGAATATCAACATTCCATTCTAATAAAAGAATTTACCATAATATTACTGATAAGAAACATTGCATAGTCGACTGTTTGGCACCAGACCTGTTTGTTGTTGACAACGCAGAAAACCGCCTGAGGTGCACTTTCGTTTGTTATCTGATTATGTTGGTTTTTAATGACGTGTTTAGTTTTTAGCATCATAATAGAATAACATTGCATCACCTAGTTTTGCTAAGTATACGACCAAATCATTATTAAGCAATAAACTTAAAGCTCATGGTGTTAACATTTTGGAGTGAATCATATCATATTAAATGCTACAAGTGATTTGACGCTTCAAGTTAGTGCTATTAAGACAAGAAAAAGAAACGTATTAATTAGTCATAGCAAAATCTGTGAGGCTAGAGGAGGACTTTTTTTCTTCCGTTTCCTGTTGAATCATCACTTTTCCAGATATCAAGCAAAAGTAACTTTGACGTCGATCAATCCCTATTGAGGAAAGGACGCGCCTACACATTCCTGACGCGATATCATGGAGGTGATTGAATGCGAGCCTGATCTATACACTGACTTGACTTGACCACTCATTGCCAATTTATTGCTGCTATGCTTTCACAGATTCCTCTGGTTCCAATTTATCGATCCTATTTATCGTAATGGGAGACCTGGTTTGCCTGGATACTGCCACGAACCTAGGTGATTCTGCTTATCACTGTGATCACTCCAGTGCTGCGCTACGCTCAACATTACTACTAACGTAACTAGGAATGCTACTTCTTTACATAACACAGCTTTGTTTATTTTTTATCCACATGAGTGACCTCAACTATTTGCTTTTTTTTTCTCATTTGAAAATAACAGACAAATTCTAATCAACGGTAAGAAATGGATGTATAGTTAGTTTATAAATAAGTCATGCGTTTTATTATATACAGAAAATATACGTAACAAAACATTTTGTAATAAATAGAATTGTTTTGGAACTGAATTGAATTAAATAACTCAATATGAAGGTGATTTTTATGATCGAAGGAAATGAATCACATGTTTTCTTTCGTAGACTTATGAAGCCGTCCATCGTAATCACATAAAATCCGGCGACGAACATCCGTAAGGAAACTTGTGTTCATTATGGATGAAGTGAGGAACCGATTTTGGCCGATAGCATTTCAGTCCAATAACTTATGACCCATTCGTCATTCCTCTTTCGATTAAGCTTTTGAGAAACATGAAATATTACAAGTAATGTTGCAGATTGGGAATTATGCGGAAGACAACCATTAAGTTTTAAATGGTACGTCACGTCATATCAAATCACCTTCAGCGAGTCCAATGGGAGGTTTTCAAATGAACATGTTGATTCTCAGAACAATCGTTACTCACTATTCCTTGCCCACAATAAATTAGTCGGACTCTTTTTTGTTCTTCAAATGAATTATCATGTAATTTGTCAAAAACAGTTATTTCTCTTCTAACGTGTAATAACAAAATATTCAAGCTGTTCAAGTTTTAATCGATCCATAATTCTGTCGATTTCTTAGGATCTTTCGATAGACATCGTGGATGAATACAAGAGGAAATGAAATATAGAAATCTGACTTTATAACTCTTCACCTCACTCACATATTTAGCTTCAATGTTAAAGAGAAAGTTATCTAATAGTTAGATGAATGTGAACGACAATTTTCAAAATGTCTGATAAAAAACTGTTCCATTGAAAATGAAAATGAATGTGGTTTTCTCGCTGTAAGAAAAAATCAGTTGTGACTTAAGCAGGTCGAATACCACACGACAACTGCTGAAAATAATTATAAGAAACAAACAACGGAACTGCAAAGTCGACAAGAAGTTGCAACGTGAGAAAAACAACGAGGAAAAGAAGATGAGAGCTCCTGGAAACCTCACAGACTGCATTTTTTGCGTTGTTGAGAATGAACGTTCTTCAAGACTTTTCAATGGAAGACTTTTCTTTTCGGTTCAGAAGACAACTTTACAAGTTGAATTTGTTGTAAAAGAAAGGAATGTGGGATCAACAATCACGCTGTTAAATATGGGTGAACGCTAATATAAATTGATTATAATTTAATAGAAGCATCACTAAACTGAGGGCATAACTCTTATCAAAGCAGAAGCAATTTAATGCTAGTGATGAGGGCAGTTGAAACAGAATTCGACGAAGAAGAAATTAGTGACGTTTAAGTCGACTGATACACATTCATAGACAGAACTTACTGGTACCGGCAACGCGGCGGCTTGATCAAGTTGGTTCGATTCGATTCAGGACAAAAATGAAGACTTCATCTACAGCGAAGCGAACACTATTCGGCAATCAGCATCACTTCGCTAATAGCGAAATCTAAGGCAGCCTGTCAAAATTGCTGAGTATTCGAATAAGTTCGTGTGCGGTTTGTGGAATATACATTAGCGTAGTGAAACCGAGGTTGACGGAAATTAAGTAGAAGAAATTATCGCCAATGAAACACTAATGAATATATCAGAAAAAATAAATCAAATGATTATATGGTATGTAGCGGTTCTGTTTTTAAGAAAAAGCTGTTTGAAGCTAAAGAATAATCTCATCTTCTTGATTGTTCCCTCAGTTCATTCAATTGATTTGCTTAAACACAGTTTTTCTAAACATCTATGTCTAAAAATCAACGAAACTATCTTCATTTTCCACTACCTCATGAGACGCAAGGAAAATCGTGTTCATGAGGTCCGCATTTCTATTTGAATATGATGAAAGATATGAGGAAAAATGTATTTTTAAATCACAGCTGTATTCTTTGTGAAAGAAGAAAAAACAAACACAGTGAACGATCGACGACAATCACAAATCGAATCGATGATACTGTAGAATGTGAGTTCCGGTTGAAAGTGGGTAAAAGGCAGCACTGCAACTTTAAAAAACCGCTAATGTAACCACTGAGTGAAAAAGCAGCGGAGTGAACACTCAAACGCTCAGAATGGATGGGAATTTGTTTAGAAAAAAAAAACGATTACGAGTAGAAGCGTTATAGAATTCTCATATAAATGTAACGCAATGTTCTTATGATTGCATTCCTGTAAGGATATGATGAGTTCATCGATATCAATCAATTAATCAATAACGGTTTATTAGCGTTTATTAAGATGGTCGACCAAGGAGATGTGCAGCTGATAAGATCGTTTCACTTCATGTCACTTTCTAAACACCAACATTGTTATTAAAAGATGTCTATATAAATATTCATCATTTAAATAAATGTTTGATTACGTCATCATTTACTAGAGAAATGAGAGAGTATAACAAAACGTTAAGTTTTGTTCTTCTAGCAGTCAAAAACACTCATTTCCGAGGACGATGAATAAAACAAAAATATCATTTAATTATGATAACATTACTTCGAGCGATAATATGCTAATATTTGTGTAATTCAAGGTTAGTTGAGTTAAATTCAAGCAAGCATAGATGCTAGAAATCGTATTGAGGAGTCAAATTGAGTAGCATGGGTCGAAAAGAAAAACAAACAAAACAAAAACAAAGTTTCATTATCGTTAGAAGGCATTGAATAAGAATAATAATATAGGAAAATTAAAGAATAACTAAGATCTGAAAAGGCGACGAAACAACGGTGATTTTCATAATAAATACGATCTCCTTTTATTTTTATTTTGTGTAATACTGCTTGTTTTTACTGTTTTCTACATTCTTACTACTTTCATAACGAGTTTTAACTGCTTAGTTTTAGCGATCAAAGCTCACAAAACTCCACCTAAAAACAGTGAAAAAACGATGAAAAGAGTTGAAGTTATAGTTTATTTAATAAAAATACTTTTATTTAGTATCCATAATTGAGGAAAAGGCACAGTGACTATCATATATATTATTCATAGCACTCTGATTGGATAAGGATAGGCTATAGGTAAAGGTATAAAAGGGCTTTAGCCCTGTATCCTCACTGATTCTTATTCTTCTGCCTATTTTTCTACTACGACTTCTTCGTCGACTTCCACAGGTTCTTCCACTTCCACGTATTGTTGAAGTTATTGTGCCACACTCTATTGTTGAACCTCATCACACTTCCGCTCTTTCACCGATTGTACCTCTCTTCACTCTATCTCTCAGGAAAGGACTCTTTCTCTTATATACGTTTCTTATTCGCATCTCTATCGATACGACATTTTCTATTCTTTAACTATTTTATAATAAAGATTTATTACGCAAGCTTGAGGTACATCACTCAACTTTGCGATAAACCGTACGGTTAACCAACCCGAGCCAACATGACATGCGCTTAGTAATGTTGCTAAGGTAGAATACAATCTGAGATTCATCCTATATAGATTTGCTCCTCAGGGTTACGATCAACTAAGTTTTTTGAATAGCTTTCTCAGATCAAACAAATTGCAGAACGTGAAAGATTGACTTGAAAGGATTCAAGTGTCTATCAAAGGTATATCTCGTTTGCATTAACCTAGCTAATTACCTCGATCACCTGATTTCTCTTTGATGATCTGCAGAACAGAACGAGCACCAGTAAAACTTCCACTTTTAGCAATTGCATGCAAGGATACTTCAATGAATTCTTCTCGTATTAAGAATTCCAAACTTCAGGAGTCTTTTCTACGGTCTCTATGAAGAGGTCTATTCGACGTGCTGGTGATCTTCCAGCAGCATGGCCGATATACAGATGAAGCCATCAACTTACGAGTCCTGTCCACCCGCTTCGATAGCTGGGCGTGTCGGGCTGCGTCTATAATTTTCGATAGCTAATGTCAGTTCAAGAATTGAACTTCCTCATTGGTATCATAAAACACCTGGCATAACTTTTTTGATGAAGCGTTGAATTACTTTCAGTGAAATTTCATACTGTTTTTTCAACTCGTTCTCAATACGCTTGTATGTTGACCAAGTCGTTCGCTTTCATCTACTGAGCTTGAACATGAAACTTCTTTTTATTTCAGATTAAATCAGAAGTCATTGTCTCTATAATCACTCTCGAAGTCGATTAAGCAGTTCCGTAAGCATAAGCAATTTGTGTCGCTTGTCTGGTGTTTTATGTAATGAAATCGATATCAGTGGGGAAGCGAAGATGGTAAAATTGCCGACCGCCAATTTTAACTCCCATGTCGTCCCATTTGTGTGTAGTAGTGCAGTGGAGAAGTGACAGTAACATAGTGACTGCTATAGTGACATGCAGGCCTGAATCAGTTCACACATCAGTTCAATTTTTTTCATGTCATTTTCCTTTATTCAGTGTTCTGTCAATCCTAATGCTAATGCGATGATTGCTAATGTCGTGATCGAATTTTTTTTGCAGCAACACAGTCCTGCCAGTTTCCCATCGATTTGGACTTTGCATTCTGACCTGCAGTACGATACTTTACCGACGAAGTAGCATATCACTACGGATTTTAAAAAAAACTTTAAATTCAAAAAAGAAAAAGAAAGAAAGAAAGAAAGAAAAAGCAACATCATTGTCCATCCTCACAGTCTATGGAGGTCGACGAATGTGGCTGCCAAAGAGATCCAAGTAGAAATCATAGATTGCATTACCTGTCTGGGAGTGGTAAACGATCCATATTAACGGAGGAAAGCAATCGCTTTGATCTTGTGAGTGATGAAGCATTGGTGGATGTCTTAGGTATTCCTATTCTGGGCTTCTTCATCCATGATTGATAATCTTTTTTCCAAGGCATTCTTTTAATGTTCTTATAGAATCCCTGGCGAGTTCGGCGTTAAATGTTAATTACCTCTGGCTTTAAGTTATCAGCGTGTATGCTTGCAAGTTTTTGGGAACAAACGTCTCTTATACAGAAGATTTTCTGTTAATATCAAATCTTGTCTATCATCTTATATATCCGATGATTAATAAAGGATAGTATGATCGTGAGGCTTAAGGAAATGTTAGCCTCAATTTCAACATCAAGACATGACTTCGAGGATTCAGAGGGCATTATAAGGCTCGACTTTTCTGACCCTCCTTGATGTGCAATAAGCAAATCAAAAATGATAAAAAGCATTATGATTTCAAAATTTCGATTGCCTCCTGGCATCAACACCAAGGAAGGGTTGACTGAGGGATCGGAAGCGACATTATTTTAACATCTCGAAATCTCCGCCCCTTTTCTATGTATGGAGCTACGGTGAACGCCTCCACCATATTCTCTATTCATAACATACCTAACGTAGTTTCACTTTTGGTATTAAGACAGTCCTTGTTACCTTACTAGAAACAAGTCCCATGCGATTGTTCATGATAATCTCAAAGTATTATCTCATGATATATTTCTGTTGTTAATCTTGTTAAATCATTATTCGCGGTCGCATTTAATTCTCCTTGGTAATTCCATTATAATTTATCGCTATTGTAATCTATTGTGTTATTTTTGTGTATTATTCGAATAAAGATTTACAAACTCATGTTTGAGGTCTCTGAATTGGCCAACACTTCCGACAAAGAGGCACACACTCATATTCGTATTTTTATTTTGTTTTGCAATGATATTATGCTGTCCATAGTTGTGCTGAGATGGCCGCAAAACGCGGTACCTCAGGCGGGACTCGAACGCGCACTTCGAGAAATCCGGTCTGCCGTGCTGATTCGTGCTGTAGAGCAGACACACACTCAGTTCTGTGATAGAAACATTGTCGCTATCAGAGAACGAACATATGGTCGAATTACCTATGTTTGAGGTTAATTTCAATCGAGGGATACAGCGTCCACCGTATCCTATCACTGATACCAACTCTGATGTGCCTCTCAGTGACCTTCAAACTCGACATGTTTCGCGCTCTCGTGATAGTGCTGAGTTAGTTGGTCATATTCCTCGTGATTGCTGTCAATTATGGTGTGACCCTAGCGGTCTCTGAGGAGTCACAAGTTGCAATTTATGATGGTTTTGAAATTTCGCTTCTCAAGAATTTTAGCTTTTTCTGCTTTGTGCGTGAAGAAAAAACTGAAGCAAAGGAGACGATGACCCAATCCTATATAAAACCTTTGCAAACAACAACATCCATTATGCAAAGCTTATCGGCTATCACGTGGTGTATTTCGTTATGGTACACC
The DNA here is from genome assembly GCA_000816705.1 of Dictyocaulus viviparus. Taxonomy (NCBI): domain Eukaryota; kingdom Metazoa; phylum Nematoda; class Chromadorea; order Rhabditida; family Metastrongylidae; genus Dictyocaulus; species Dictyocaulus viviparus. Next base: position 147,626 of record KN716160.1, on the reverse strand, counting down.
TGAGTAAGGATCTCCTATGTCTATCGTAGGGATGAGTGCTTTTGAGATAGAAAATTTTCATAAATCGTCATGTTGGTTGTGATGACCTCTGATTAACCGCTCTTTCCAGTTCATTTCATTTGAGTATATTGCGAAAAAATTGAAAGCTAAAAACTGAAGTAATTTTAAAAAGTTGGTTCATTTGATGACATCACTTATTATTGAAAATCATTGAAATAATGTACTTTTGAATGTACGCCAATAACATATTTTGCTTTAAAAGCACATCCTCAAAATAGAAGCCACAGTTTTTTCGTCAGGTAAAAGGTAAATTTCTTGCAATCCAGTTGAAATAATCAAGCTATCACCCATCTTCATCGCTGCTTTTTCATAAGCAGGCTTATATACAAATGCAATTTAAACATGAAGATGATGATGACTATCAGAGAACAACGTTTTTCATCAAATCATATTTTCGAGAGAAAATCATTCAAAGACGTTTTAACAATGTTTGTATCATTAGAATCCTATGGATTCATTGAGGAACACTGTTGATTTAATGGACAGACGGCGATATCCTGGCAACGCGACTCAATATCACCTCAATATCGAGGATTCTAGTCAATGTTTTGATCGTCATTATAATTTGGATCTATCCTCATCTTGATATTCGCTGATTTATCATTAATTTTTCAAAAACTCACTGTAATTTGTTAACATTCTGTAGTTGGAAGTGTTGTTAATCTTCACGGAAACGTCTAACAACAACAGGTGCTCATTTTTCTAAGTAAAAAATTGCTGCTTTTCAGGGGAACAAAAGTTTCAAATTTCAAATTTGTTCAGCGCTTTTGCCACTGTTCAAAACACTCTTGTTTATTCTGAAAAAATCAATGTAGTGAATCAAAATGCGCTGTTTAATCACCTCTGAAAAGTAAAAAAAATTTTTTGAACGTTTCTCGCCCAATCAGTTAAAGTTTCGATCATCAATTACGGTGGATATATGCTTTTTTTGAGGAAAATCAAATCAAAATCTGACGAGTTCATTCAGTCGTCTTTTGATGAGTTGTCGTCATTGCCCCCATACCCACCTTCAGACAAAACAATGGTTTTCGTTCGTCCAATAAACCGATTTGAACGGATCTTCTGATACTCAACCTCCACCTTTATCCATTGTTTGCTTCCGTTCCGATTCGGGTTTTCATCTGTTTCCTCAGCCCTTTTCTCATTAAACGGGGCGATGTTACATAGATAATGTTGAAAAAACGGAGTTGACCTCATTATCATTCGTTCCCATCCCATATTTCTAAAGATACCTCGTTCATCTACAGCATAGCCGACTTCACTGTCTTACAATCACTTAACGATATCACCGATCTGAATTTGAATACACTCAATAAAGCAAGCTATTTAGCTTTATGGTTATTTCACAGAAATAACAATATTAATAATTTCACGTTTGATTTATGAGCGAAAATTTGAAATTCTATTGAAGTTAGAGGACAAATAAGATGAGGTTAATGTAGATAACATTTGACTTTTGCGATTTCTTGAATATTTGAATGACGAATCTTCCGGAATTTCTATCTCTTGCCCTTATAAGGACTTCTTCTGACCAACATTGTCTAAGCGCTTAGGCTTAACAATTGATGAAGTAGAGACAATTTTTTCAATAAATTTAATAGAAGCAGGCGCGACGATGCTCTTAAATACTAATTTGTTTCTGGTTTCAATAGGAAACTAGGCAAAGATTGGATAATGAAGTCTATGACGAGCAATGAATTTGAATGAAATTCGCTCTAGAAACTCACCAGTATAGTTAATGGATAGTACTGTTTCGAGTTCGATGTCGCAAAGTGCTTACTCATATGTGAAAACTATTATCTTGTGTTGACAAAATAGAATGCGTACGAGATGACAAGGAGGACGGTTTGTTGGATGATCGTGGGGCTGACCTGATTTCCGTTTCAGACTTTGAAGGAAAGCCGATCATCGTCTTGTTGCTATCGAATCAATTCGTTTATCTCATACTGATGAAAAATTTCTAATTGTTTTTACGTCATCTCGACAGAATCAATTTTTCGAATGCAAATTTTACCTCACTAGATCGTTTGATACCGAGTAATCTACAGATTCGTCAACGATTTCAATTTCGTTTGATTTTCACAATATCTCAATGTATCGTTCTGAATTTTCCATTTCCACTCTATGAAGTCGAGGTAAATATGACATTTTGTAATGTTAGACGATGAATTTCATAATAGATCAAATTATTGTATCACTCTCCATTCGAGGAGGTAATTTCACTACTCTCATATACTACAATACAGTGAGGATTAAAAAAACAATGTAGCAATTGAGTTTTAGAATGGAGGGTAATTTATACATAGGTAGTCACTTCTTAACAAACAGATAGAATTCAACTCTTCAGCTTTCCAAACTATGTTTTCATTACAGTCTTCATGTATAACACCAATCTTTTATCTTGTTCTAGTTCCTGTTCATTACCTAGAAGAACTCGTTTAGACCGAACAACTACAAATGTAGGTTATACGGTATCAGACGGTGCGAGATTTATGAAATCCTCCTTCATTAATTTCGTTCTCTTTGGTTTTTTTCTCTTCTGACAGCTGTTCATCATTCCATCGGAACATTGCATTTTATTCAAAAAGGATATTAATGTAGAAGTAGCATCTATGATCGTTATAACTCTTGATAGGATTATTCTATATGTTGATCTTCATTATCACTACACTGCTAATCAATTTACCTCTCAACTTTTATATTACAAGATTTAGCGGCTTCATGAAAGGCAAGCGTTTGAATTCTAGTGAAATTCTAAATGGCAGATAATATTCGTTACTGTTTTGATTAACATAACTTAATGTAGTTGTTTTTTTGTGAGTCATTAAGGAGCTTCATGTTTGATGATGTGTTCAACAGGTAGTACTGGACATTTCTGAGCATAATTTGTTTACTCACAAATAACAAGTAGTGCTGAAATTGTGGTAAGGAAAACGAATGGAAATATTCACTTTGTTTTGAACGAAAATTGTTTACCACTTTCCAATTGTTTAAGTACAACAGCGTCTTCAAAATCCACTAGAACCATTACAAAATTAGCTTTCATATAAAATTTGTTACGATCATTGTAATTTTCTAGGATTTTTGTTAGTTGACTTGAGATTGAATTGCTACGGAATTTTGGAGATCACGTCTTCAATAGAACAACATTGATTTGTAATCTTCCACTTATTTTGGAGTTGAACAATGTCGTAGTGATTTTCTGATTCCACTACACTCGAAAGCAACAATTTATCTTATTTGATCATCTTTTACCAACTGTCAATCTTAATCGACATCGATCCGTAAGCACTTTGTTCCAATACAGATTGAAAACAATCAATGAAGTATCGAACTCTGTCGTCTTCCATCTACAAAATTGATAATGAGCGATACAAAGAGCTACGCTGCCTAACGTTTATACTTCTCAGCGATTTACAGATTATTTAGTCAAGCAAAAAATATGGCTGATGGTATGGTACGTCAAACACTCCTGGAAGTTAACGTTGAGACTCGCACTTTTCCAATTTCCACTTATTCGTCAATTGACGTAACCTCCTATTACGTTTAGATGAGTATATGAGTTTTGAGGCAAATAATATGAGTAATTTGTCAAAAATACAATTTTTCGGATTTTTGTAAGGGTGAAAAATTGTGGAAGTTAGAGAGTCCCAAAAGAAACAGCTAAAAAGTTAGTTCTGAAGTTTTCAATAGGAGTTATATTGGCAAGCGTCAAATCAGAATTCCTTGGCAATTCTCAACATCAAAAACGAATGGGTAACCCTTTTGTTTCGGTTTTTATTCTAATGAAAAATTTCTCGAGATAATAATTTGCACATCTGTCTATCAGCTCTCCAGATAATACGGGAAAAAGAAGAAAACATGCAAAAGAGGAATGAGGGAGAACCTCTTCCTATAGATTATAAGTGTTAAGATTAAGTATAAGTGTCCAATAGCTTGAAAAAAAAGAAACTAAATCTATAATACTAAATAGTTATATAGTATTCTCTATTTGAACAAGCATTTGTTTCTACGATTACAAACACCACCACGTAGGATAAGATAAGCTATGCCGTTGATCAGTCTCTGTTGCGGGATGCGCCTAGACATTCGTGACTGAATGCTAGCCTGATCTATACATTTACTTGACCCGAGCACTCCTTACCGTGTTATTTACCTTACGCAGTTTTCTCCGGAACCGATTTACGACTCCGGGCTTGCTTAGTCCTAAGGGCGTTTGCGAGCATGATTCGGGTCTGTGTATCACTGTGGCAGATCCACCACAACGCCACACACCCTTCCTCTCCTCTCCGTTCAACATCATTTCACATAACATTCAATGTAAATGATCTTCTTGATAGTGACGAATGTCAACGAAGTGGCAAAGGAATGCTTTTTGAGGACTGTAAATAAATAGTAATTACATATAAGTATGAATTAATTGAGGTTTTGTCGGCGTACAATTGTACGTCTTTTTTTTCATTACTGCCAACTAATTTGTTCTCGTCTCCTTTTCTCCGAATATTTTTTATATTTTTATTAATTACGGATGAAGTACAAGACTACGTCTTGCAATATTCTAAAATAAAAGTGTAAATGGTCAGAATAATAAGCTCAGATGAATCGCTGGCCACTGACGTTCATCATTTTCTTCGTTGCCACACACTTGAACACAATCATAAGCTTGAAGTTGGTCGCCAGTGATGACGAGGTGATAGTCAGCACTCAACGACATAAGGTCAGCTTATAAATTTAAAGATTATCCAACTCTGTATCACTCGTGATTTCACAATATTATTTTTGTTTTAGTTCATTTCACTGATTTATTAATTACATATGAGGTATATAATTGCATTTGAAATCGAAAAATCAATCAATTACTATCAAAAGAACTGTAGTATTTTTGTCCCCAGTGGCTGAATAAAGTTACCTTGTGATTTGTTTGTAACTAAACGTTTTACGTAACAACTCATGTTCAATAATTTTCAGCTGCCACTTTTTTTGTAGAGTCATTGCTGATTGATATTTGCTTAAAAATTATTTCATTAAATATACAGTAACGTGCTGATAGATTGCTTTACAACTACTATCCATCAGAAATTATAGAATGGAAAGGAAGCAAAGAGTAACTCTCATTAACCTCATATACTGAGGACGTAACACTGCTGACAGGTTGTGACCGCATTCTCATTGATTGCTAGTCGGCTGTCGATAATAAAAAAACCCATCAATTTTATCCCTCTGGATGATTTCGTTACAACGATATTCACAATATGAGAGCCTTAATTATTTAGTTGATAACGTTGTTCGCTTTCAACGAAATTTTTCGAATGCCAGATGGCCCTCGCCCTCATTATTTTTCCTGTTTCGTTCCGCTCCTTGCATTCCACTGGCAACCTTTCGTTCTTCAGAAGTACTGAAAGCAAACTGATCATTTGATGAAATTAAAGGAGCTCGTCGCTGTTTTCAAGTACTGAAAAAATAAACAGAATTGTTATCTTACACAAACGAAAATCACTGATTCCATCAGTACATTGAAATGGTCGAGTCCGATTTAAAAAGTACTGACAAAAACGCCTCTTTCAATATGTTTGTGCTTAATTTTATCCCAGTACAACAAATAGATTGCTAATTCATCTTATTGGAAATGGTGCTGTCATATGACTGGATGGAATGCATAGAACTAAGGAAATTTGTATGAACGAACACTTCAGAAGCTATGCTTCTCCTAATAATCACATAAAACATATTGCCGTATTACGGTAGAAGCTGAGTCGACACTTAAGATATTCAGTGACTTTGTTCGATCTGTTCACTTAGAAATAATATGATGAAAAATGCATGTTAGCAATGATCAAAAGATCTGATAGAAATTCTTCTTCATAAAACTTTCAATCGGAGTCAATTTGTTTGATCTCTACCACCCCAATACCACATAGAACACAAAAGCATACGACATCTTACAAAAGGCAGACCAACACTATAAGTTGATTGCTTCTAAAATGAAATCATTCCGAAGTCCACACATATCTCTGTGATGAGAACTTCGAATTTGTGGGACCAGACGAATCGAATTATTGTCACAATCCCCTTCTACTGTCAATTTCTGTTCCATATTAAGTTTATAGCAGTGCTCCTATTTATCAATATCGTTCTTAATGTAAAGTATGCATTTTTAGTATAAACAAGACAGTCATAATCCGAGCAAAGAATGGATCAAAGCACCTAATGGATTCCTCTATCAGTTCCATGTTGGTGATCAAAGTTGGCTTACAGCAAGAGAATTTTGCTTGTCGCAAAATTCCGACTTAGCCATCTTACGAGACAACGAGCAGATTGTGAGCTCTACATTTTCAGAATCAAAATCGTACAGTGAAGAGGATTATTTTTAGGGATGGTTACTCAAGCACTACGCTCCAACGTATCCTCGATTCAATGAACGCTATATACAGGTATAATTGTTATATATTAGATACATCACATCGTTGTTTTTAACCAACGATTACAGATCGGTCTCATACTTCCAGACGGACCGGATAGGGAGTGGACGTACGTCGACGGCTCCAAGTATAATCAATCGACTATGTCAGTACTTCTACTATATTTTGTTTGTACCACTCAAATTATAATAATAAGTCTTATCAGTAGAAAATGGTGATTGAGTAGAAAATTCCTCCCACTTTGATTTTTCTGATTTCGATCGTTACTGTTCGATTCATAAAGAATGGAATTAGGTTTTGTGGAAGAAAATGTTACATAAAACGTGATATACCCACAGCTTTTTTCCTTTTATCGCCTGTGGAATTCGATTTCCGATATCGAGTACGTTTAGGTCTGTTTATTTATCAATACTTTATTTAATTCTTCCCTGCATCAAATCCATTCCTCTAACGTACCTACAGAAGTGGAAGACGTTTCCTCTATCTCATGTTGATTTGCATAAACATAAGAGTTAGATGACTACATAGAACTAATTTAATATGTGTGAAAAAGACCACAGTGAGATTATTGAAAGATATGAAACTAGAGAAAAAGGTGATTATAATTAGCTGCATCAACGAATATCATAAAAGTTATGTGGTTAAGTGAATGGATGTCGGGTGAGCCGTTCGACCATTCAGTAGACGGCAGAGAGCGTTGTGGTCTACTGCGAGTGCATTCACGTCTACTGGATGACGTTGATTGCGAAGAAACTTCTCGTCCTCACGTAAGATTCATTTGTGAACGAAGCGATGATGTACATAAACAGGTGGGAGAGTGAGAAATGCCAAATTTGACACATAAAGTAAAATCTATCTTGCAGCAACAACGATCGAGTAACTATCTCTGGAGGAAATTGGAAGAGCTACTGGAGTATTTCGGAATCGGATCTGGCGCTGAAAATACTAAGCTGGTTGCGAATGCTACGAAAAAAGAAGACGATTATTACGACGTGAGTTGTTAAAAACGTTATTTAACCTTAGCTGAATCAAAACATTGAGTTGTCAGTTTTATATGCTAATGCCTAGAGAGGTAACGTCATTTTAGACGGTCGTCAAGTGCTATGCAATATGGAATCAATTTGTTCCGTGAAAATCTCAATGAGTTATTATTTGAGTTATCATTAAATAGGATAGGTGAGAGGATCATGTATAGAATGTGGATTGATGTTGGATCAGAACATTCTATTCAGCAATTAACCAATCACTCATTGAAATTAACAGGAATTCATTAGCGTGCATATTTATTGAATAGTCAGAAAGCTTAATTCACGACAATCGAATGACGTTTCATGACGTGAAGCATATTAAATCAAAATGCAACAACTCCTTACAAATTTTTAATCAATTTTTCTTTCCAACTATAACCTGGTCTAGCTTAGTACTTGAGGTCTTAGCTTGTCTAGCAGTACTTGAGGTTGGTCAACAGTGTTTTATTGAAAAGGCAATACAACACAGAGCTAGGCTAAGGGTTCGGCAAAACCTCCTTCTTTAGAGCTTTGAAAGTCTATGTCAATTATGTGAACCATTCATTCAAACCTTATTGTTAACCAAACAAAAGAAAATTTTCCACAACTGCGAACACCTAGCCAATTTTCTGATATCTTACTGTTTTCTTTGCGATACAGAATTTTTTTTCATTTAATTAATTTCAGTTTTCTAAAATGTTTTACGATAACGTGATAGAGAAAGAAAATACGAGAGAACTTTTTCATCCAGTCAAATTAAACGGAACGAAAAATTCTCATGTTAATCTGAAATTTTTCTACTTTAAAAGTATCCAGTACATTCACGCTATTGACAAACATAAAGTTCAGCTCCAACGTTAGAAAAACCACTGTTTTGTGATGTTTGACATCCGTAGATTTACGTGACTTCTAAACACAGTGGGACCTTGGCTGTCTTCTGAATCGTGAACTGGCGAAGATAAGATTTGGAAAAAAAAACCTGCTCCCAAGGATCATATCGTATTCGTTCAGGCACGTTTTCAGTAACAAAACCTCACTGGATCAAATGAGTACTCAATCATACGAATCGTGCCGAAGTTATCGAAGTAGCTGAACTGTTGTGTGATTCTGTATGCCTCATAGCTTATAGCTTCATAACACAGTAAACGTAGATTGACACGTTTTACAGCTGAAGAAATTTGCTCTTGAATTGAAGATGAGTGACCAGTAGCTGTTCAGAATATTGCTGTTGCTCGTAAGAATAACTCAACACTTTAATATCTATGGAGATATAAATGTGAGGGATAGAGGACAAATCCGACTATACAACTGCAACACTACGCTCTAAAACTTATATTTGCCAGAACTTTTCAATAGTTCAAGGAAAAGTTCATCGACCACGACAATTTTTACGACGAATTTCTAACATTGTTGAGTAACCAACAATTTGAATTTTGAGCAAAAACAGATTAAGAAATTTCACGAAGAGCGATCAACACTTCAGACAGATAGAACAATTTAGCTAAATTATATCCAGAATATATAAAGCAGGTGTCGAAATGAAAACTTTTTTTTTTCGAATCAACAAAAAAAAATGATCTGATCCAATACAAATTTAGATAATAAGAGAAAATCAACTCCAAAATATCACACAATTAGTGTAAAGCGAAAAAAAAATAGTTGAAAGTAAACGTTTAAATCAGAAATGAGCGCAACTTTTGAACTTAAGAACTTCAGTGTTTAAACAGTTCTATCAATTTCGAGTTGAACACAAATTTTTCTCACGGGTTGAATTTGTCTGGCATTCAGAAGGAGCACGTGAAAATCGTTCCGAATAGGACAAAAGAAATAAGGAATATGAAAATTAAGAATCAAAACTCAGAAGAAGAAGAACGATCGGTCCTCACGATTCTGAAGAAACTTGGAAAGGTGAGCGATAAATTCATTTCGCTTTGTCCATTTTTTTCTACATCGTATCAGTTAAACGAGATCGGATTCAAACAAACTGAAACGACATCAATGAATAACTATTCAATAAGCTGCTCTTCATAACTACTTCACATCGCACAAACCGTGGTATTAAGCGAGAAGCCGTGAAAAACGTCTGAGAGTGCAACAGAATGTCTATGAAAAAAATAATCAGCAATCGAAATGACAGTGATGATGAAAGAAAGCGTTGACGCGAAAAAACGAAACAAGCACATGAACAAGATAGGCTTTGTGGATGGATAGACGCATAGCACTGACACAACCGGGAACGTGTCGTCATTCCAAAGAACACGTAGCTTAGTAGTAGGAGGTGATGCTTCATCATGCAGTATCGGACAATCCCATTATCATTCTGAGGTAAGTGAATTAGTACTAATCACTATCTGTGAAGATATGTAGCAGTGACTTGATGTAGGCGGCTCATCACAAGTCAGCACAGGCCAGATATGAGATAGATCATATCCATGCCTTTTGAAGAGGTATACAGGCTTTCTAAATGATTTATTTAACATCGTACTTTTATTTTTCTCCTACTTCATTGTCATATTTTGGAGGAAACTCGGATTTATTCATCCATTTCTCTATTATGTTTTTTCGTCCTGCACATTTCAAAATATACGAAAATATTTTTAACCTTGGCGAATTGTTTCATTACTATCAATCGCTATGTTATCAGCTGATATGTGATAACGTTTTGATATTGATGTACGAGATTTTTGAGTTACGCTTAAAACTCGGAGCTGTAGACGATTAGCTCAGCATCACTATGGGAAAATACAAATGATCTCATTAGAAACATTAACACTTATTGATGACTTGAAGCTGTAGCAAAAGAATAACTACTGGATAAGCTGCTTAAACATTATTCGTATAGTCATTTGCAAAAATAAAACCATTCAATGAACAAGTGAAAAAGGGTGACCGATGACAACTTATACTTTCAATATATTGAGTGATCAAAGGAAATCAATGTGTTAATAACTAACGGACAATCTTTCAGCCCGGTTTATCATCAGAATCTAAAAGATCGCAAGGCGATCAATCAGAATCGTCAGAAACTTCATCACCAGACGGATTACAGAATAGTGTTGACAGTTCTACCAAAGGTAATTTAAAAAAATGATAATAACCAAAGGAGTTTCCAGAATATGAAAATCTGTCGCTCATCAAACGTCTTAATTCCATTGAGATAAATATTAAGAATCTCCACAATGAAGCTTCAAAGATTCAAATATGCTTCTTTTCCATTTATACAAGTTACGAGTTCTGTTATGAACTAAAACATAATCAACCTACATACTCATTAACGTTGTTCTACATTGTTTGAAAGGTTCATTTATTTCGTAGCTGTATACGTTTATTCTCTTTTTAGATTCGACGACACCTTTTGATTCATCGGATTCATCGGTAATCAGAGAGTCAGAAGCACTAGTTGAAAACTCAACTAGTCCAGTCGTCGCTACAAATAATTTTCCAAGCGAGGAAACCACACTAAGTGATAAGTTACTAGTCACTGCATCGTCACATACTGTGGAAAGTTTCGTGACCGAAAATGATGCATTCGTTGGCACAACCGTTACACCAGAAGCAAATGTGGCTATGAAAAAAGAAAGCGTAAGAGCAACAAAAGATAGCTCTGCTTCAGTCCATGCGGCTCCTCTTCGCACAATAGCTGAACGTGAGGGCAGCGGCGAAGAAATAGGACGGAGTGATTTTGAGGTGAGTCCAGGTGGAGAATACGATTTGCATAAAATAAAAAGAACCAAAGAACCAATAAAAAGGAAAATATATGAATTAGAAAGTGCGAGACGAATGAGAGGTATGAAAACTCGTCAAATTCTTTTCCTCAAATAGTTCAATTTTCTTTTTTCGTTGGCATAAAGTAATAGTGATTCTGAAAGTTTTTTCTTTAGTTGAAATTTATTTATGTATAGTGAAGGATGGATTACTTGAACTGACGTGACTTTCAGGACTCTTCAAAACTTTATCACGAAATAGATCCTTCAAAATTGGAGCAAGTAATCAGCACAATGGAGAAAATGATCGAAAAACTAGAAAACATTACAATTGTCGAAAAAAAAGATGGGAATGAAAATAAAACAGTGATAGTTGAAAGAACAACGATAACTGGACTAAACAACAATGAAAATCAGCAAAAAGAAGCGGACGAAAAGAAGAAGAAGGATTCAAACGAATCGCTAACGAAAATATCTGGAGTAAGACTATTGATTTTCCCTTTCCTTTTTTCCTCAGCTAGAAGACGTTCCTTCCATGCGTCGTTTTTGTTATCTTAATGAAAATTTTAGAAAGCCAAAGCTGACATGGAAACGCAAATCGCAATGGAAGAAGACTTTAATGAGGATCTTAACAAAAACGTGGTCAGTACTGTTAGTGATTTACAGTGAATTTACTCTAATTTATTGATTAGATATTGATAAAAATTCAGTGCTCAAAGTATTGTGTTCTTCTTATTTTGGAATTTACCACTTTCAAAAACTGTGAAACGTTGCAAAATGCTCGATTTGCTTTATCAAGAGGGTTGAAAGGATACAGGCATCTCCAATTAATTATTTGAGAATCAGAGTGGATCAGAGCCGCATACGCCCGATCAAGCTTTATAAATAGTTTAACATCAACGCTGTATTAGAGCCAAGCGCAATTAACGATCCGGCTGCTAGCCTTTCAAGCAGTTCAAGCGCTCCGACGTAAGACAAGCTGTGGAAGTCAACCTAACTATGTACGGTTCTTCACTTTACAAGAAGACGGTTCGCACCATAAAATGGAAGTGCACCAGGATGCTAGTACCACAAAGAGACACTTGAATACAGCAGCATCACCATAATTCGCCATTTCAATAAAAAGGGATGCCGCAAATTGATATGTCCATGGACGCGTCATTTATTAACTGACCGTAACGTCATCCGATTAAGCTATCTACTGCGAATCTACAGGAGAGGTCAATCGTATCACTGGAGAGTGATTACGTACCGGTGAATATCAGCCTGCTCAACGAAAGCCAGAGACTGTTTAAGCAATTATGCTCTCAGCTTCCCGGAATCTGTAGCATATGTCGTTTTAGAAACTGTTTGAGAACAAACAAGCAATAAATGCTGACTTCGACGGCGAAAAATTTTCAAAGGCATTACCAGTGCAAGAGACACGCGAAAAACGGCTTAGTGTCACCTTTTTTCAGGTTGACCCTCAATCTTGCAACAATAATTCGGCTTGCTACATTTTAAAGAAACTGGTTTGATCTGCGAACCACATCCATGTTAACGCACTTAAATCGTACTTGCATCTCTTATACGCCCTGAAGAAGCATCTGCGTGAGAAATGTTGAACATTTCAACGACCGCCAAAGTGACTTCGTCAACTTCTTTGACCGGTAGCCTCATTTCTACTGCGAGTGAAGTTTCCAATTGTTATTAAGCTGTTGGTTGCTCGTTTTGTTTATGGAGGTCACAGTACTTTTGAATGATTCGTTTATTCGCATATGTGACAATTTAGTTAACAACAGTGTTGAAATGTGAGAGAAATTACTGGAATACTTACAGTTTAGCTCAAGCCAAATATAACTATTACTAATGCCTCTCGAATCCAGTAAGCGATTAAACAAGTAAGAAGAAGTGTATTCAGAAGGCACAACTCAAAATGGGAATCTCTTGGGCTGGAATTGAATAATAGAATCTTTTCTATTGTATGACTGTCAGAAAATCGGCCGCTGTGCTAGTATTTGCCTACTGAACATGTGTTTCTTTGATGGAATCTTGTAATATTTACAAAAGAGTGCTATTGGCCTAAAACCATATTGGTTCGAATAATTTTTAAAATAGATAATAAAAATTTTAGCTATGGCCACCACTTTGCTTCCACGCGTTCGCGTGCAACGTGATATTGTAGAGATGATTGAATGCGATGCTGTTCTATTCAATGACATTAGATGAGCAGCTTTTATCAAGTCAATGCTGCTTATCCTCGTAGAGTTGACGGGTAGTAATTAACCGACGTCGGAGAGTTGGTGGTCTCGGTATGTTTAATGGCGAACGCAAACCACTGCGCACTAACTGAAGCGTTACACATTGCAGCAACATCTTCTACAACTGTACAACATGTCCTCTTCTAGGTTTGAGCCATTGGACGCTTTGAATACACCCGGAATATATTTGCAGCAAATTTTTTCCACGTTAATAAAAATCTCGAATAATACAAATGGGACAAAATTAAAGAAACAAGACAATAGATGTTCAAAAGACCCAGCGTTAACACAATATGTTGACATTTTTCAGTGATCCATGATGTATAATTCGCAAAGTTAATGTGATAGGTCAAAAACCACACATATATTTTTTAGCCAACGACTGATATCAGACCACCAAGTGAAGAAGATTGCGAAGACGAAGGAAGTGGCGAATTTGCAATTGAAGCACCATCTGAGGCAGTATTTCGAAATGTCGTTGATACAGAAGACATCGATACTTTGAGTCAAAAGCCTAAAATTCCTGCCGACAGAGAGGAACATGTGCAGGAGTTCTTGCAAACACTGCGCACATTTCTCAGCAGAGCCGAACATAATGACTTGAAGTGCATTTTGAATTTTCTCCTTATTTTTCGAATAAACAGAACTTAATAGTATTTCTATATTAGAAAGCTGCTAGACGATAATTCCGGGAAAACGCTGCTAGAGAAAATGAAGTTGGCTATCTCAGCGGCGAACGACCGTGAATTCAATCGACTCCGAGAGTTGGAACAGATGAAACAAAGTGGAATAGACGTATCGAAGGTTTGAAAATATTTACTTGATACATCAGTCACATTCAGACTCCCACGTTTAACACTACTAGGCCTTTCTTTTTCGACAACTCTAGGCATGAAGAAAAAAGTACAAGATTTTATGACTATCCTGGATAGGAATATAGCACATAAATTGTTTACAGTTGGGATTTTGTTCGTAATTAAATTACTTACTAACCAAATGACAGTAAACCGTAATTGAACTGATCAAGAGTTAGGAATAGATAAATATTCATGTAATAACAATAAACATAAGATTTAATAGTGTTCAAAATAAAAATTTCTATGTTCAGCTACCTGAACCAGAACGAATGCCAGATACAGTCCGTGAAGAACTTTTTAAGAAAATTAGAGGTGTAGTGATCTCTGAAGCCGAGAAGCTCAGTCTGGAGACGGTCACTGAGCCTTCACCGCGAACGACTACTCAAGAAACATTGAGAAAAGCTAAAATTGTGAAAGAAAAGGTGAGATGTTGATTTAGTACACTATTGATTCTACGAAGTTGGGGAAAAATTAGTTCAACACAAATCACATGGTCTCATTTGAGATATATCGATAAGATTGAGCTTAACTGAACGGCAATCTGGAATATGGCTAGATTTTATCATTAGGATTTTCTACGCTGCTATAATATTATTGTATTATGAAATAGTCGAGAAAAGCGCAACGAAGAACTTAGAATGCTGAAGACAAAGATTTGGATACGGTAGATATCCGTGGTATCGTACGCACTCTATTAGTAGTCTATTTGACTTCAGTGCCGCTTATTCTCGTAAATAATTTTGGTACCAATTCAATGAACTCGGAAGAGAGAAGGACTCGATCTGCCTAGTCATAGTCAAGACGTTCACTAACTACCATGCTGCACCATTCGGCGCGGCATTAGGTACATAAAAGTCTGAATTATCTAATTTTTGCTTATGAACCTCAGTAAATCTGTTTTAAAACGAAACTCCGAGGGTTTCTCATAAAATTTTGCAGTTTTAAAGCAGCTTTAGTTTTTATTTTTATTCAAATTGAGAAGTATGTTTGATAAAATGCTTGCTCATCGTTGTCATTAGCTTCATCATTGACACAGGTGACACTTACTATTGAGAATTCTTTATTTTTTACCTGCTATTTAAAAAAATAGGATAATGTCATTTATGGAAACAATTTTAATACAAGTGTTTTTAAATATAATAGAATTTTCCGTTAGGACCAGAAGTTTTCATTACTTACTGCGGAGTAGCTGTGGAGCCTGACAAAAATTTTCTGGCGTAGTCGAACATTCTGCTTTGTAGAAATATCAATGATTTGGTGAAGAAATTCTACAAAAAGTAAAATTGAACACGGGCTTATATCGTTAGGCATATTCGTCTCGAAGCGTTCTAATCTTTGATCTACAAGCGCTAACATCACAGCTTCCGTTTCAACATCGCCAAATGCTTTCAAGGGCTACGAAACGTAGAAAATGACAAAGATGGCACATTCATTAGCCTCATTGTCGTTTCAGTGTCATTTGTAAGGTGAAATTATATGCCTTAAGCTTTCTTGACGGCTATGAATCTCTTTGAATGCATCTACGCATTCGTTCTCAACGTATTGTTGTGGCGGTGATTGAATGCTATCGTGTACCTCAGAATGACAATGAATCTGAACGATCTCAGTGGTCCTCATCTTGAATTGTATTGTGCAAATTTCTCCTGCTACCTCTCCTTTCTGAAAATGCCAATGTCACACCCATTTCACAAGTATTATAGGCAGCTGGTAACTATTTACTTCAAAGAAGTCGGCATTTATTTTATAATTTCCAGAATCTTTGCCGTTTTCGGGTTTTTTTTTATCACAGACAAAACTCCAAGGAAGAAGATAGAACGGTTTTTCTTAAGGTATATTTAAATGTGTAGGTGAAAAATTGCGGCGCAATAATGGTTGAAGTAAACCTTTCTCGTCGTGAATCACACGTCGTTTCATGAGGCACTAGGCATCTTGCCGTTACAGGTCTTGTGTCTGTCTCATTGAGCAGAGCTCACAGAGGAATTCTAATGATAGAAGAGTTTTTTTTGATCCTTCAGAGTATATCGTCTTTGAGCTGCTTCTAAGAGATTTTCCGTTTTCTAAATTCAAAATACTTTTCAACGACGTTCTGCAGTTTTTATCCATGAACAGCCGTTTTTCATAGGCTGATCAAGCTTTTCATGGTCGGATCGAGCTACAGTTTTCGTCTTTCAAGCAATTTTTACGGTTAACGTAGAAATGCGCTAAGGAGTGTTTCCGCACTGAGCATGCTGATTAAAAAGCAATTTTCATATCAATTTATTGACATGTTCCGTTAGCATCTTGTTGGACTTGAGATTTTATGATGTATTCTGTAGCGCTCAATATCTTCGGCGAAATAGCCCAATACTTGTGGTGTCAAAATTAATTCAATAAGTAGAAGTAAGTAGGCTGACGCAGTGGCTCAGTGGTGGAGGTGTTGCAGTGACACGCCGATCCGAATCAGAACACGAACGTCCCCAAGACTCACGAAGCCCGCCATGCCTCCGGGGTCGGTAAATAAATTGGTATTGGTACCAGAAAAATCCGGGTAAGATAACTAGCACTGACTTGGTAAATTTTGGTCAACTCAAGTCACTGTATAGACCAGGCACGCACTCAACCACCTCCACGATAGTACGTGGCACGTTGTATACAAATGCTTCGGCGCCTACCGCCACAAGGGCTTGATCAACGCCAAAGACTATATTATCTCATCAAAATTACTCTTGCTGGTTACACCAAACATTTTTTAGAGGACTCTGAGGTGTACGTAATTTACGTAATAGTAAAAATGTTGGAGGTATTACCAACTTAAGGCGCTCTACAGGTGGTTGAGCTATTTGTTGTAGATGGGACTTCGACAGTAAAAACATGTATCATTCACGAGGTGGTAAACCTTTGGAAGGCGTTAAATTTATAACACTAATTAATATATGATGTAAAGACAATACAGACCAATAAACTAAATGAAAAAAATTTCAGGAACAAATAAAGGATGGGGAGACGTGGAAGTCAACGAGAAGCACGACACGAGCAAAAGAATTTGTTGAGAAAGCGATAGTCAAAGGCGATATAAAAAAAGATCTGGAAGCAAAAAGTGTAAAGGATAAAAGTCGTTCAGTGCAAGAAGCGAAGGAAAACGTGGCTAAATCTGAAGCAAAACAAGCAGATCAAGAGAAGCAGCAAATAGAGGGCGCAACAGATTCCAACACTAAAGCTGATAAGCAACAAAAGGATGAGGCTAATAAACAAACATCAGAATCGGACAGCAGTACAGAAAAACTCAATGATACACAAAAAGAAAAACAATTGAACAAAAGCATGATTGTAAAAAAGGAGGAGAAAAGCACAATTGAAAACGAAAAAAAATTGCAACCACGCGATGCTGATGCGCTAACGACAGTGGATTCCGAAGTAGCAAATAATAAATCTGAAGTGGAAGTGAAAACGGAGAAAACTCCTGCGTCATCTGTTGTTGAGAAGAGTGATGAAAAAAACGAGAAAAAGAATGAAAATAGTACAGCGACAAATCATTCTAAAGAAGAAAACAACAACAAACCCGATATTTTCAACCCACTTGGGCTGCCAACTCTGTCTCCACCAGTCACTCTGGCACCTCTTCCCAGTTTGAAAAGTGTACTTGAGAGTCTAGCCTTACAATGGCAAAAGCTTTTTACACCACCAAAATCAGCTTCAAAGCTTTGATCTGATGTAATGCTTGATCTAAAATATGGGTGCGATTTGTATACGTTGTGAAGTTACTGATTTTTATATCTAATAAAAATTTTAATATATTGTTTTGTTGTAAACTAGCCATCACAAAATGTTAATGAAGTGGTTATTTTGAGTAACTCACGTTCCAACAGATATCGTGTTTATCACCGAGTATCAGAAGAGTGGTGCTGAAATGGAATTCATCTGACCAATCCATCGATGACCTACTACAAAATCTGAACTGTTCAAAATTTATGCTACAGAATCTGCTGATAAGACTATTTTGATAAATTTTCTATTGATAGACAGAAATATGAGTGTGGGAGGAACCACTTTACAATTTACTTTAAGGTGTAGAACTAAAAATGAACAAAAATTTAACTGGAATTGATAATCTTGCAACAGAAGACTTTCGATTAAGAAATGTTTACAAAAACTAAACCAAAAATCCTAAAAACCTAAAATCTCATTCCAAATTGTTTGCTAAAACAAGAAGTTTCTTCTTTATCTTCCATTTCTTTCACTTTTGTAGGACGCGATAGGATGTGCTTCAGCATTGTTTTTCGCACCACTCAATCGACTTCATTTTAATATCGTTGAGTTGATTGAATGCGAGTTCGGCCTATAAGGTGAGTTGAGGTGACCAATCCAGGCCAACTTGTTGACCATGATGGATAGCGAGCATATTTTGCCTTTCTAGTCCAACCGCCGGTTTTTAACGGTTGCACATCTGGACACAGCACATGCATGCTTTTTTTCAAACTAGAAACAATATGAATTTCAGGAAAAATCTGAATGAGGTTTCCTGATTGAGGAATCATGACTTTGTTTTCATGTGAACGAAATCTAATCTGAACCATGAGAACATTTGATTTTAATGATTCTTATGATTAACTTCACGACGATCATAATTTCCACTGTTCTATCATGCTGGCATCGTTTATATCAACTTTTACGTATATTACCTTTTTATTAAAATAGTGAATAAGAAAGCGTTTAGTGGTGGTCTGTGATATTCAACAGGCATTTGCGTTATACTCTATGCAAGGGTACGGGCTCAGTAGTGGTAGGGTTTGCTCCAAACCTGAGTGATTGCACCTCAAACTCGGTTAATTGAACCTTAATTAAAACTACACATAAAAATAATACATCGAGATTACAATGCCGATAAATAAATATTAGTAAAATAAGACTATCATAAAGAATTATATGAGACTGTGTTTAGGCAGTCAGACAGCATTTGTTGGTTAAATGAAAAAGAAATGAGGTATATCAAGCTCAACAGATAGAATTACGTCATAAATTAATATATTGGGATTATCCTGAACAACTGTAAGAGACTTGTACTATGACAAGATAACGACAACCAGTCTAATAGCAAAAGTGAAAAGAGGTTGGGTCAAAGGTCGTGAGTAAAGAGTACGGAGAAAGTGCTTACTGTAACTGCTTATATAGGGGAGACCAGAGATGTCTAAACAATCTCCATTTTGATGCCAATACCAAAGGCTAATTGATATTTCGGTACAAGAGGCCAATCTCGATGTCGAAATACTTATGACTTTTCAGAGAAAAGAATTTAATATCGTTATATAGTACGTCTCTACCCTGCGTATAATTTGAATGATTAAATAGAGATTACTCGAGGGAGTGTTTACTACATTCTCATCAGTCAACAAATTTGGACAATACGGTATGATTTCAAAACTGTCGTGAGTTTGAATAACATGAAAAACGCAGTTTCTGTTGGAATCAGTCTGCTTTGAAAGCTGACTACTCGCGCCATCATGGGCACGTTTTACGTGTTTTTGCTTCCGTTCAAGGAATCCAGATGAGCGGGATCCATCAATCCATCAAACTGAATATCTGCATCTGTTCGTTCTTCTTTACATCGTCTATCGATGCAATGCTTACAATCATGCAAATACCTTTCCTCATGATACATACAGTAGTCATCGTTAGTGCCAAAACGAGATGGCTCTATTTGAATCTCTTCAAATTATAAATGATAACGAATATGATAACATAAATATTATAGTGAACCAAAACCAATTAAACCACAGATTACTGTAAAATTTCAACTTTTTTTTTTACATTTATTTTTAGAGAACACGAATATTTTTGTGTTCTACGGCTCTTAATTGATATTTATTCACTCACTGCATATTTAATACAATATAATAGATGATTTTTAATAAAATATTAACATTACAAGTAAGAATCTTAAGAATTACAGAGCGAAACTTAATTTCAGAGTTTTCTATTTTAATAATTGAGAGGTGTAAAGGATTACTGTGCACCATTTACCTCCGACAGAGGTAAGTTGTGTCCTCGTTGTGTGTTTCAACGAAATCACTAATACAATGTTTCTTTTGCTATAAATGATCCTTTCAGTAATTTTGTCATTCCCGATGCTTTTAGACCATCACGTTGATCTATGAACGATTCGTTGAAATAATTAACATAAGTGTTATTGACAAAATATTAACTCCACGGTTCAAAACATTTCGATATGTTGACCTTAACAAGATGAGTATATAAGCAAAGCTTGAGTATTTGAGTTAGGAAACTTCAATAAATTTGAAAAACATCTTTGATAAACAACACTATTCAGGAGGATTTCAAATTTAATTTCAATATTGGAAATAATTACCCTCCCTTATCGCACTTTGATACATCATAAAGCTCTATCTCCTCAAAAACATTTCGGGAACTGTGAGTTTGCTGATGCAGTGGGTGTGTGGGCTGTTACCACCGTAGTGGTGCAAGTTCAGATTTACTCGCTGCGATGAACAATGATGACCGCATAGTTCAACTGAGCGGCTAGGATGTGCTGACAAATTTCGCCCCTATCTGAGTTCATTTACCTCGTAAGCCAGGAGGTAGGCTACGGTAGTCATCGCATATCGCGGGAAAGTGTTTTCGGAAATATCACAAGCTCTCCGAATGAAGAAAGTTTGGTGGGCAGCTATTCCATCATTGTGGGGACACGTTCGCTAATGAGGCAAAGTATTGTGCGATGAACTGAGTCAAATACACACTTATTCGAGAAAAGAAAGTTTTTTGATGACATTTTCTACCATTGTGAAATTGAATGTCGCTGTTAATATCAATTGGATAAATGGTAAAAATGAGGCTTAATATTAAAACTTCTAATGTTTTTGGAGGTCTGAGTATATAGTGGACGCTTGGCCAGTGCACCAAATTGTAGTTTAGTGCCCGATGCGCCGAAATTGTATTGGTGTCAATAGCAGTGAATATCTTAACGCTAGCCGTAAGTAGTTTGCCACGCGGGTCTTCTTTGCACTTCTCGCCTCGTACTGGTCTAATGGAACCTCAAACTTGGGTAATTAAACCTTTATTCAAACAAAACACAAAAATATTACATCGCGATTGCAACAGCGATAAATCAAGCATGAACACAATAGAATTAACACTAACAATTGTACGAGATTTGTAATATGATGATATAACAACAACCAGTTTAATGGCAAATGTGGAAGAACATTGGGTTGAGCCATGAGTGAGAGTATGTAGAAGATGTTTACCGTAACTGCTTATGTAGGTAGGAGTCGGAGACTTCGGTATGAGGAAATAATGTCCTTTTGAGTTCGTCAGCTAAGTTCATTTCCCTAAATATATCGAAATTATGACCTTTTATGAATCAGGAGATTTGCACTTTCACTTGCCTCCACCATTTCTAACTTTCGATATGATGACTCATAAACCACAAATTAATATAATAATATGTCTTTGCTTTGCATGTAATTTGGGTGATAAAGTAGAAATTACTCGACAGAGTATTCTCTACACTTCCCGCCCATGTTGAGTGTTATTGCTGAGTAGGTTTGTTTATTGCGAGTGGTATATATTGGGATACGGAGCAGCAGGTGATAACTGCAGTAGGGGCTGCTTCCACCGCTATAATAGACGCGATCGGCTCACATTTCGGATTAAATATTAGTGTCCAGCATAGATTTTATGATCTCTTTTGTTTGTAGTGTCTCAACAGTCTTACAATAATCCTCTACACATATTTCATGGGTTTTATGATGTGTAGACAGGAGTTGTACACCTACGTTTGAGCATTCTACATTGTGGGACTTTGAAGATTGGGTAATGCTTTCCGCGCCTTGTCCCATATGGGATAGAAGCAATAGGATAGTTGTTACACTCATTACCTCACATTTTTTTTTACTTTTATCACGTTGGAATGGCATGGTTGCTTTTCGAATTACTTTCCACTTTTGTTTCCGATAGTTGTTTGTTCCCTGTGCTTTTCCGCCTTTAAATGCCTTGTTGATCGTTTCCTTTTTTAGTACTTTTCTTATTTCAACGTTTCTTATACTTCTATGCGTAACCTTATAACGAAAATCCTTCATAGGTCTAGCTGGACGCTTGCGCAGCACCTCCTGCCACGAGGTCTTACCGGCGCGTCTTTTCATTGTGCTTCTTTTTCTTGCTTTTTGTTTTGCGTTGGAGATACTGTCGGCGACTGACGGCATTCCATCGTTAGTGTGTTGCTTTTCCGATAATTTCTGATGATTTATTTATTAATTAATTATTAATAAATAATTCATTATTATTAATTATTATTATTATATTATTATTATGATTATTATTAATTATTAATCATTTCTGATGTGTACTGGCAGCCATGAGCGCAGTGCTTCTCGGTAGCGGCTCCTTTAGGGCAGTCTTATCACTTAGAGCCTGCGTTTTGATGACTGGTGTTACTTTGTAAGAAGTCTTTGTGCAGTCATCCATGTTCTTTGAATGGACGCAATGATCAGCTCTCCAGAATGCTTTCCACCGTCATATGTCGCAACTGAACGTGAGGATGGGTATCGACGGTAGCTCGTGGTTTTTTACGATCACGTTGTTAGAGAGTGCTTCTGTTCCTCTTTTCAACTGAGAAATCTTGTAAGTGTTCAATCGCTCGGCATATGGCTTAAAAGCGTTAATGCCAGCGTGGAGGAGTGTAGTATACTCTATTGCTTTTAATAGAGTGTCCTCTGCTGTATCAGAGTATGTTTGGAGGTCTTCTTCGACGTCTGGTAATTTTTCCAACTTCGCCATAAATTCGTGCCAGACTTGCTCTAGTTTTGAGGTCAATTTCTCAAGGGCGCCTGCTGCCTTCCCTAGTTTATGTAAGCTCTGTTGCACGAAGTTAGCCGTTCTTTCTTCTTTCACTGATGTGATGCTGATTTCTTCTAACTTTTCGTTTTCGAAATTCATTAGAACCTTTTCGACATCATTGGTAATTATTATAAGGAGTCGTTTGTGACTGGTGATAGTTTGGAGTGAAGACATGATGCTCTCAGATATTACAGTTGATTATAAATTATAGAAGCAACGTACTTGTCCTCCCTTGTTCGAGGTATTCCGCAGTTCTTGTTGATGCTGGTTTAGCCGATGTACCAATTGTCGTGATCGCTTGTACCGCCCGCAATCGTTTGGCCATGCACCAATTGTAGTGAACGCTTGGCCAATGCACTAGAAGTTGTGTAGTCGGAAGCAGAAGCAGAGTATGTCCTTCTTCTAATGACGATACTGAAGACTGAAGATTGGATGAAGATCCCAGAGTTGAGTGCGTGTCTTCGTCAGAAGCAAAGGCAGCTACACTAGGTGTTACCCAGTTGAGAGTCGACAGCCAGTCCTCAAACTTGTGTAATTAAACCTTTTTCTGTTTGTCAGCTAAGTTCGATTCCAGAAGGAAATCGAAATTATGAAATAATTATGACCTTTTATGATCATTTCCAGAAATATATCGGAATTATGACCTTTTATGGATCAGGACATTTGCACTTTCACTTGCCTCCACCATTTCTAACTTTCGATATGATGACTCATAAACCAAAAATTAATATAATAAGTAATATGTCTTTGCTTTGCATGTAATTTAGGTGATAAAGTAGTTCTCTGCAGAGTACTAATTTATAAATTTCAAGCTCTAAATTTCAATGACGCTTCACGCTGATAATGAATGACAATGCAGTACTTATAGATCTTTTTTTTGTTTGATGATTACCATTGAACTCATTATGAAACTCATCTGAGTCTTGCTGACAACTTATAATCAATGTAAATTGTAATGTTTTGAGAAACCTATGAAGATAGTGGAAAAAACCATCAAAGAACAATTTCAACTGACAAAAGCGTTATACGAAAACTTAAATACTTTGATTTAAGCATTTAAGCTTTTGTCGTTTCAAATTGACACAGGATAGAGAGAGAAAGAGCGATTGTATTGAGGTTCTGACAATCCAAAACACACGTATAACCTCATGATCTCGATTGCGGAACATTTGTTGAACACCTGTGTACATGCCTGCCAAGTAAATGGAAAGTTGTACTTTTTATCCACTATTCAGTAACGATTTCGGGGAATTTGAATACGAAGAAACATGTCAAGTCTCAAATCCATTTCTTTAACAGAACCCTTGAGCAATCCATGTCTTCGTACCTCATTCTTCATTCTACTCTGTAAACGTTAGCCTCGAATACAAACGATAATAAAGACATTATTGAAGTTGAAATCGCGTGTCGTAGTACTCATCAGAAGAAGTACATCGCTGCGGAGAGTTAACTGTTAATTACATTCATTTCTTAGGTAGACGAAATCGTCAAATGTTTTCAGGTTGATAAGCCTTCGAAAGAATCGTACGAAAAGTGCAGCGATTTTGATTTGAATATCAATTAAAAATTTTCACTCAGTATACAACCACCACTTTACATTCAGCCCTTATTTAAGACGTAAGATGACGCTAGCGAAAAAGGCCAAATGGCGTTGCTTTTAAAAGGAAAAAATCGCCCAATCAATTAAACTGT
>KN716160.1:100830-115240 GCA_000816705.1 Dictyocaulus viviparus | reverse complement strand
TCTATGAATTGTTTACAACTTAAAGTGATGAAACGAAAGAATGCTTGATAAACTTTAGACATTCACCTCTTTCAAATCTTATCAATTACATTAGTGTTTTTCATCTAAGCAATACAGAAGCTAGTCGTACTACTACTATTCATCAAAAATTAATGTATGATAAGTAATGTGATCAAATAAAATTAAACAGAAATAAAAACAAGATTAAAATGCATGGCTTGTTGCACTGTGCATATGTGATTTGCTATTTCTAAAGCTTTTTAGATTATCACATTGATAGAAAGACTTAAGATCTCTAAATATTAACACCACCAGTGAGGTATTAGAGATGGCAATAACACTCTTGACACTGATAACGACTTTTTTCAGCTTATTGGTTAGTTTTGTTGTTCTGCTCTCGTTTTTTCTGAACATATCGATAAAATATTATAATTTAACTTCTTTCCATAGGGACTGATCTCACTGAATCCTCATCAGTCTGAAAACAGTATTCCGGACTATTTCATTTTCAGTTTTAACAGCGATGAAAAACAATACAAAAAAAAATCATTCCTTTTTACGCCTTTTCATATCGCATTCAAATTCACCTCTTTTCACTAAGCTCAGAAAAGCCCAGTCAGTTTAACCCAGTCGCGCACTGTTTTCCAATTTTCTGCGAAAAACCAACCCTATTGATGGCGATTATTTAACGCTACGGATTGTCTGTTTTCACACTACAAATGATGAAAATCTCGTCTAATTGATCAGATATGCGTAAAATGCAAAGCATAATGATCCAGCGAGTTTTCCTTCTTTCTTCTCAAGAAGCTCGTATAAGACTAAACGCTATTCTATCAATGCTCGCCCAAACACTTTAACAATACACTTGCGCTATTTTCCACGATGTAAGTGAAGTATATATATATAACAGGCATTACAATCAAGCAACAAATAGAATATATTTTGTATCGAATCATAAAGACTCTGGCTACATTCTTTTCAATTTACACACCAATTTTAGGAGGGGCGCAGCGCAATGTTAGGAGGTGCTATACAGCTGCGCATGATCGTTCATTAACTAGTTCATTTAGCACATAAGCAAATCAAGCCTTCCATACTAACGGGATTGGTATCAGAAATTCGTACACAGCTCTGACAGATTGAATAGCACTTATCTAATAGAGGTTGGTTTCTTCTAGTCATCATATGGACTAGATTAATGTTCAATCACCTTCGCGACGAGATCGATTTCATAGCGCACCTAACTGGCAGAAGTCCTCAGAAATCAATCAACGTCAAAGCGTTATCTTTTTAAAGCATTATATCAGTTTTCTGTGAACTTATAAGGATCGTTCGCACAAACGTAATCATTCATTTTTTTTATCATAAAAATATTAAAAATAACAGTCTACATTTAGTAAAGAAGTATCACTTATGTAAACATGTTTACACGAAGCAAGCAAATGTATGAGTTCAATCGTTCTTACGTGTTTCTTTGTTTTAAAAGAAGAGGAATGTGTTTCCAACTATTCCAAACAACTTTTTACATGAAATATCAACAATATACATATCACTGTTCAGATTATGGAAAAAAAATATGCATATTAGATCGATTCTTAATCAAAATAGACCTCGCTGAAACTCTGATCCTTAGAAGTAATCAGAAGCTCAGCTATATCAATTGACATTTGGATGAATCTGATCGAAGCACGATTTGTGTTTGTATTCACAACATAAAGTATTTTGATCTTATTTTTTAAACATAACTACCAACAGTTGTGCTCTATAGCTTATCAGCTGCGATGTTGTAAGATAAATTAACGTTCACGTATAATGATTTACACAAAGCGAATCATCTACACTCTTCTTACCTTTTCCATTAAACGAATGATAGAGTTTATTCAATGGCAATGTTCAATTTACTGAAATGAACGCGTTTTGAATGCACGAACTTCTCTGCTACATGTTAATTGTTCAACACTTTTTCCGTTATCGAATATGTTTTATTATAGATTCTTAATTACCTCATAATTTAATCAATACCCATTTTATCACTCATGAAAATAATATGAACATCGCGTTCGTTTCAAGAATCGACGAATTCGGACAGTTATCTGTCTAATCCACAACGTAGATGACAGACAATTCGTATATGCATTGTATTTGGTTTAAAAAAAACGGTTGTTTTCTTGTGAACCATACTGTTGACTGTATTGTCGTTTTTTCGATTACCCGACCTTGATTCGCTGTTATCAATCAGGCTAATTCTTTCTGAAAACCAAAAGGAAGTATCGATGAATTGGGTAAGCAAGTAGACTCCTATTCTGAACTGTCTACAGCAATCTCGCATAACTACTCTATTAAGCTATGTATAATGGTGGATAAACAGCTAGAAACGAACTTTCGTAGACAAATCACAAAGAATACGCATGTTAATGAAGGGTTCTCGTAGATCTTAACACGCTGCGTCGTCAATTATATCCATTCCGTATGTTTTATCAATTAAATTTTGAGATTTCCATGACACTCCTCATATTTTGATAATAAACTTCAAACAAAGCATGCAAATTCTGAACTCAAGTAATTTTCAATATCCGAAACAACCTATTAGCAGCTGTTACTGTTCCAGTTCTAGCACACATAGAACTACTATTTACATGTTGTTAGGATTTCATAAATGTTATCCCACTCTTCTAGAATCATCTTAGCAATGAATTCATCCATACATATGACGTCTTTTCTCGAAATCCTACAGAGCTTGGAATAGTTTCATTACATGGTTATTCTGTAATTTTCATAATCTGTAGAAGACGTAGAATGCTGTGCAAACAGTGTTATGCACATGTCATGTAAACCCTACTGGAATTTCCGCTTATTTCCCGCTTTGTACTTCTGCAATTAGGATGGCCGCATGCTTGGTACCTTTTGTCAAATTTTATTTCCAGCCTCTCATCACCATTTTCTACTTGCGTGGAAAATTTTGGTGTAATTTTACCTTTATCGCTCCCGTATCATTGAAGTGTTTTGTTTCATCATCGCTCAGATTTAATACAATGTGGACAAACTATATATTGGATTCTAAGTGCTCCTCATTGTTTAATATTGTCTTCACTTCATATCCGATGTATGAACATGCTTATTGATATTGTTGTAGCGGTCTATCAACCAATCAAACATCGTGTATTCCCTGATTATAGGTGTACTTTCCAAGGGCGTGCCATTTCACTGTTGGCAACTGACTATCAGTACCACTCCTTAACGTCGATGGAAGAGACCGTGCTTAGCCTCTCTGATGCTTTATCATGTTTAACTATAATGTCAACGAAGGAACTAAATCGCAAAAAGCTCGGTCTTAAGTTGGTCAGTGAGAAAAGGAGTCTTTACGAGGTGAGCGTAAAAATTTCGCTCATATCCACTAATAATTATTTTTTTTTGTACCCCAAAATTGTATTAATATAAATCACTACGATAGCTTGTTTAACAGAAGTTTTATGGCAACTCGATATTGCTACCTTATGTGGAATATTGTTAGAAAATCAGAATGCGAGGTTATATCCTATGGCATATAACCTTTTTTGTTGGTATTTATAAATCATTATTTTGAAAATCTGTGAAGTCCCTACGAATAATTCGGTAGTGAGCTTTGTAATTGTGGTCATGCATACTATTTTTACTCTTTCTCATCCAATCGCAAATTTCTTTATTATGATTCGAAAGATATAGTATCAAAATGCAGTGTTTTCAGTACGATAGCCCGTCGCTCTATTACAGTAACCCGACTGACGGCGAACCAATTTCACCAGATTCTGGCTTCTCGTCAGATGAAAGCGGTTCACCATTTGTGCAAAGGTACAAATATTTATTTTGAAGCCCATCTCATACTTTTTCAAGAAAATATCTAATAATGTACGAGGAAATCCCGATACAGCCATTCTTGTTGTCAAAGTTTGATATTCCACTTTTTTAAATATATATGACGGTGTTATTGTACTTTTTTGTGTTATTTTTTGTTCAAAAAGTGCCATCGAAAAAAGTAGTACTTCTGAGTTGGTTGGAATTTCAGAGCTTAAATATGTGGTGCCGCAAAGTCGCATTGTGTTTTCGAGTTTTTGATTAGCACCTAGTCTTTGGAAAAATCATTTTCAGTAAAAAAAAGACCAGCAACTTATAAACGATCAACTAGGTGGGCCGTTTTGCATGTGCGTACTAAGTAATGACATGACTTCATCGCGAAGTTTGCGTAAGAAAAATCCGGTTTATTTGCTGACGATAATAGATGGTTATTGTATTATTATTACCGTCTTCAACCAACCATTGCATAAACTCATTCATCTTGCTCATCTGTTTGTGTCGCATTCGCAAATAAAATCGAAAACAATGTGGTTTTTGTAATAATTCGCAATGAAGTGTATTATTAAAAGATCTGAAATACCATCATGCAATTACTATTCTGAGAAGTGTAGCTCTTAAATTACTGTTTGATTTGGCGTTTAACATTTAATTATATCACTGCTAATAAATTTCTTGAGATCGTTAGTACTGTCTTGAATGATTTATTTCAAAATCGCTTAGTTGTTAGGCATTCATAGCAGGTAAATTAATCAGTGATAGATATATTTGTGGACTGCATTGGTACTTGAGGTATTTCTTAGTTTGTCATATGTGTATTTTAACAATATTTATTTTGGTTTTAGAGACACACGGAGTCGTACGTTACCATCAGCGCTTCGTTGTTCGCAATCGAAAGTATGTACAAAGCGTGTTCGTTTTGCTGATGCCCTTGGTTTGGATTTAGAAATTCGTCAGTATTTCACCGAAAAAGAGTCATTCTCGTGAGTTATCATCATTATTCATCAAAGATCTGTTTTCGCTTTTAGTGTCATGATTTTATTGATATATTAGTTGCCAATGTCCTGGAATGTCAGCTCCTTTATTTTTCAATGTTTTTCTTAAATGTGTAGTAGGTTTGTTGGTAATTTTTTATTTTTCATGCATTATGCTATTAATTTAGATTCCCGACTCAACAAACATCTGCAACGCCTGAAATTCGTTTGGTGTTGTCAAACTTCACGTACCATTCTGAATCAGAATGCAATCAGCTTGCTTGTGACGAAAAAGTATGTTTGGCAAAGCTAACCGCCCATGGTCGTTCCCTCATCGGCCAGATCAATGTCGCAAACATTTCTTTTTTTAAAGAGGTAGCTTTTCCCTCCAGCATCCGTATTTTTACTAATATTTTTTTTTCTGATGTCAAAATGTTCTACTCTACTATAGGTAGTGGTCCGCTACACCACAAATGACTGGACAACATTCGATGAAGTGGCTGCGTCTTACAGTCATAATGTTTTCGGTGTTCACAATGTTGACGCTTTTGTCTTTTCAATATCGCTTAAATCAGAGATGAAGGTTCAAATTCGGCCATTGTTATTCCACTTTTTTTTCTTTATATAAGCTACGCATCTAATTGGCATTGTACTGTAGTCGATGGAGTACCGGAACTTACACTATTACGGCGTAATATTTTATGGACCATACAATTTTTGTAATGCACATTTTCTCTACAAAATAGTGAAGCTAACGATTTCATTGCTTCCACGTTGTTTGTCATTATTTCAAGCATGTATTAGCTCAGACCCTCACTTAATTGAGCAGGGCGTATATTTTCATAATTCTTCAAAAAATGGTTCGTAGTGTTTTTACGTATAGTCACGTCATCGATTTCACATACAGATATGCTATTCATGCCAATTATCATGTCTACTATAGTATCATCATTTAGTTAACTAACATCAAATGCTACCGGCGATTATTTAACAGATCTGTAATTTGGTTCAAATAGACAGGCTCCATTCCAATCGCGTAGTTTGTTTTGTCTGGAAAATATACGAATAATCATTGATATAGACGGAATAGTTAAGTAAGCATAATACTGAAAATATAGTTTAGTTTATATAAGAATTGAATATCCTTCTATTCTGCCTTGAATTTTTAGGTCTAACTTTAGATTTTATGAGTGTACTTTGAGACATGTATCAGATTACTGAATTGCTTTTCAACTTCATTTTTCAGACCGGACAGTGCGAGTTCTGCGTGCGTTTTACAGTCAATGGTTTTGATTTTTGGGATAATAATCGAGGCAAGAATTATCAAGTGAAAATGGAGCCTAAATTTTCCTCACCAAATTTGACATTTGAAGTGGGCCCTACAGTTTCTTCAGCTCCTAAGACTAATTCAACTTTCACTCCACGCCGTCTGCGACGTTGGCGTCGCGCCCAAGAAGAGTCCGACGACGAAAGTTCGCCCATTTCTATTCCTTACCGTAGAGCCGTATAGCACATTTCGTAACCAATCCTTCGAGTATTTGTGTTACTAATGTCAATATTTGATTCAACAACCTTTATACAATGATTGGAGATCGCCCTTTTAATCTTTAAATTGTCCGTGTTGGTGAGTACTGACTTTGATTTTATACTTTTACCTCTTTGTGGGAAATGCGATCGTACTTAACATAATTACTTAGCAGCAATTAAAGAAAAAGGTAATTATTAGTATCATCGAAATATAGCGAGTACTAGCTTTTCTTGAGTTTCTTACCAACTATTCCATTTCAAATGTTGATTTAATATAAATTCATGCGGTTATGGAGATAGACTTAAAAGCCTTAGCCGAATCGTTCTTGCCTAGTTGGTTTTTCTCTCGATTCAGTAATAGGCGTTTTAACTACATTGCCTTTGTCATATTCTTCTTGAGTTTTACTTTAATTGTACCTTTTCATAAATATCTTCTAACCTCCATTCCCGTTCATGTCGCCTTGTCATTTTTCCTCATTATCTCTACTCTATTAATTATGATACAGTTATGACAGGATATTTACGGGTACGCTAGTAGTTTACGCATATTGTTTTTTCAATAGAATTTTGTACTATTTATGTTATATTCTGTATTTTGTCTTGTGCATACGATTTCGGTAATAGTAAAGCATTTCGACTTTATATGTCACGAATACGATAACATCATGAGCACTATCACAACAGTGAAAACAAGTGCGTCAGAAAATACAATATTCATCAAATGATCTGAATGAATGAGCTGGTTATGTGGTGAAGGAGTCGTTTGATAATCTAACAAAATGTGTTATACATGTTCATATAACCTGAATGGATAGTATTAGTATGGTAAAGTGAGTGCGTGGTAAATGACAACCAGCTGCAGGCAACTGAATCTGATGCTTTATTGACAGTAAACATTCGGTGCGACGCCCCCAAATACAAAAAATTGAGGTTTTGCATTATAGGTGAGTGGGTTTGGCTTAAGTAATCAAGTAGATGGATGATAGTTGTTTTGAATGATATGGGAGAAGAATGTTAAAGTCAAGAAAATCATCCATGTGTAACGTTTAAATGATCAAGCAAAGCCTTCCATGAAGCAGTATTGATAAAGTGTTCTTTCTCCCAGATACATTTTGTCTACCACCCTTTGTATTGAGTTTTCAAATTGCCTAAGAAGGATGACTGATTGGCTGTTTGATTCTATTGTATAGAAGCGTTCTACTGAGTAATGATCCAAGTGGCCACATGCTTCTTGTAAGTAGCGTTTAATTGAACTCACTACTTCAACGATAGGAGAATAATTTCTCACTTCAACTAAATAGTTTTTGCGTATCAATGAGTTCCATGAATAATGCGCATTAATTTGTATCTATTTCCAAATCCAATACTTCGACAAATGCTTGAAATCGAGTTAGAGTTATTTTTAAGAAACAAGCTATGGTGATTTACGTGAAATAGATCACTAGAAGTAATCACTTTTTGAAAAAGAACTAAGAATTTCGTTGGGATCTACATCAGCTTTACCTGCAGCTGTGCACGAATTCGAGGAGAAGAATGGAGAGATTGAGGATTTCAATTGTACAGTGAAAGGTTGATTATGCAATTACATAAATGCTATTGTTTAACACACCCGCATTTTCGAAATTGTAAAAATAAAAGCAATGTAAATGTTATGATTGCAAAATAGTATAGAACATAATAGTTCGGTCTCATAAATAACTTATGGTATAAAAAAATAATAACATGCGAAAAATATTGAACATCCGATATCTGAAAAATTAACGTGACTCCGTTTCTAGGAAAATCACGTTCTCTATATGAGTGCAATACGGAAGAATTACAATCGAACATTATAAACTAAAATTCGTACTGCAGGAGGAGGTATATAATGTGACCCGATGATGATTAAAGATGACAAGAACCGTGAGAATTGGCTGAAAATACGATGATTTATGCTATTTTTAAGCGCATATTCATTAAGGAATACATTACCACAGTGCATACGTATGAATAATTTATTTCAGAAGAATTGATTGAGAAGAAATTCATGAATATAACGTCAAAAGCGTTAGGTTTAATTCAAGAAGTCTATTTCAAAATATTCCAAGTCTACCAACTTGTCCCACCTCATCTTTCATTGAGATTTCGATTTGCTTTTGTTTATAAGAGCACGCTGATTGGAATGTACTTGTAAGCTTAATGTTATGCAACAGTGAAGAGAAATGAAGCGAAGCAAGCACACAGTTTCACACTGCCCCTTAGTCCAACGCGGTTTTATTTTTCCAAAGTTGTGCTTTCTCATCAGTAACTGGCACAAGTTCTTGAAGTGCAGAGGCTTGAATTATCATTACGTTAATATATTTCCTTTTTCTCTGAAGATGAAGAAACTGTGCTCACTCTTAGAAACACAACGATATTACAAAATCACGTTTCTGAAAATATTTCCTATAACACAAATTGACAAACAAATAGTTCAGTCTCTTCCTACTTGAACCAAATAGTTCCTATGTACTCTGGTCTATCTGAAAATACACTGGCTATACGACAAAGATGTCCCTACGCATGCTCGACAGCAGGTCCCATCTTGTTTGGTTTTTTATCTTTCTAGTTTTTGCTTATCAGTGGTTAACAACGGCATCCATAGTTTGTGGCCCAATTAAATTGAAAGAGGTAGGAATAAGCTAGCATGCATTTGAAATACAATAATTTACTGGTTATGCTCGTTTATACATTACATTTCTTCCAACTGTGTTTGATTTATAGTGTAACAATCTCTAATCGATCTTTACTAGAAGGGGTTCTTAATGAGTGATTTTATTCTGTGCAGGTCGGTAGTTCAAGAAAACATCTCGTCAATATCATTTTTTGTTCCAAAGACGCCCACAACTGTGTTCTACACGTCTTAACTTGAGAATAAGAAATGGTTCTGATGGAGGAAGGACACTAAGATGTTGAAGTCGGACATTAATAAGTTATAGAGACCTCAGACAAGTCAAAAATTCTTGAAATTTAGTTGTTCCTTGGACGGTTACAAGTAACAAGTGAATCGATGTGTTGCCTGCTGTAGATACAAAGTAATTTAAAGATTATCGACCACGAATACGGTAACAATGCAATGCTAATACTAGTGAATTTCCAACATTCACTGTATGTATTATAAAAAACATAACTATTTGTGAGGAAGAGAGTTAAAGCAGTGAGGATAATATATCAGAAATATTCATGTTAACAGGTATTAGAAATAACGTACTATATAGTAATGTATGACTTCATCACTAGGGCAACTTCAGAGTACTAAAGTTAGACGTAGAATTGGAGCTTGTCTTGCAGAGCGAAAATTAATTGGATTGCTATAATGATCTACTAATGATTAATAGCGGCAATCGTTGAAGCGATTTGTTTCCGACAAGCGATTCAGAGTATTGCCAATAGCGCTTTATTGTAACAAACAACAACCACATTTTACACTCTTTCACTATTATTCCCTAAAACATAACTAGCCAAACATGACTCGTTTCAGATGAGATACTAAATTATTTATATAATATAATATAAATCATAATATACTTAAAATAAATAGGATAAGTTAAGCTTTGGTGCTGACCAATTCCTTGTGGTGGGATGCGCTTACGCATTCGTGCTCAACGTGATTTTGTAGAGGTGATTGAATGTGAGCCCAGTCTATATAGTGACTTGAGTGGACCGCTCTTCTCCAAAAATGGTGCTAGTTATTTCCCAGATTTCTCTGATAGTAATTAGGGACGGTGGGCTTGGTAGGCCTGTGGGCGACTGCAAACTGATTAGAGCCGAGCCGGCGTATCACTGTGGCACTACCACTGCGCCACTGCACAAGTGCGATTCCCATAAATACTTA
Source organism: Dictyocaulus viviparus (assembly GCA_000816705.1). Lineage (NCBI taxonomy): Eukaryota > Metazoa > Nematoda > Chromadorea > Rhabditida > Metastrongylidae > Dictyocaulus > Dictyocaulus viviparus. The sequence continues at coordinate 105,058 of KN716160.1, read as the reverse complement.
GTTCGACTATGAGTGCGTTTTATATTGTATGAGTGGAAGTAGCTACATGACAAGCAATAATAAACTATGTGAAAGAAGGCAATAGTGCTTTTTTGTTGGTCTACTATAGTACTAGTAAAGCTATCACAAGATTGTTATGGATTTGTCAGCTAGTAGTCGATGTCAAATACTCAACTTAAACTATTGTTGGCGTATACTTCAAAGGCTAATTACTTAGCTGGGAGAGAATTATTAACTTGTTAGAGGCCATGAATTCAGAGAATGAAATGAAAATTGAAATCGTGACATTCTACTAGTTGTTTTAACTTACACTCCGAAACCGAATCTGGCGACGACTTTGGATGAACTTGATTGCTGTAGTGGAATGCTGCCGGCATACTTATCTCAACGTCGCTGCCTGGAAAAGAATGATACACTCATGAAATGTTCAATAGCTTATTTGATTTCTTGAGTATCAAGGAAGTGGCGAAGAGGGTAGTGCTTGACGCTCCAGGTCTACTTTTTAACAATTAGGTTCTTCCTACTATTATGCTTATCACAAAAACTTCAGGGTAACACAGCTAGGTGAAAGATCATTAAGCGTAATTAAATAAGACAAAAATAGTGATGTTGATGTTGATGATGTTAGACGTTTCCCATATCACATAAGTGAGAGAGTGAATCTGAATATAAGATATGCGTCATCGATCAAAGATCAGACAAAAATCGGTACACGTCAAGTTAAGAAAAATCAGAGAACACGTGATGTGCATGAATTAATAATTAATGAACATGAGTTAGAAACTATGTGATTCAAGTGGACATAAAGCGCATCAGGTACATGTCATCTGCCCGATATTCAGACCTTTTCATCGAGGTTTCAAAAATAAGGAAGAACAACATCATGATGCCCATGCGAATCTTCTCAATAAAGAACCTGCGTTTGCAAGTGTTGTGATCGCTCCTTACAAGAAGGATAGGAAAAGATTTCTTTAAATCTTTTAGAAAAGAAATTATGTATTATGAAAAGCAGAGAAATACCTAGGTATAAAACTCATTGCTTTTAAAACTACTGACAAAAAATTCTCAATAATTTAGATATATTCAAAATAGATACATCTACCATAAATCATAAAGAAAAAATCTGCCAATAAGCGTAGGTTGCACAATTAAGATATGATAGAACATTATTGAAATCCAAAAGATCAAAACAAAGAATACTATTTCATAAATGCCATTTATTAAGGATAAAGATGGAAACTTCTCAAGTAATTACGGTCTCATCAGGCTAAAGCTGAGCGGAAGCCAATGATATCATGCACGTTATATGGCAGGACTCGAAGTTCTTATGGTACTGGTATTCTTGAGATTTCATAAGAGCGTAGAAGTCAGCTTTCAATGTCACTTAGCGCCCTCTAAATTTTGATAATAAAAAACTTTTTAGAATGAATCCAATTCATATATACGAAAGGATAAGTTCTAACATAATCTATCTTTTTGTGAAGATACGCCATTCCTTGGCCTCAATGTTATAACGGTGTTTTAAGAGTAGTGGTCTTTGGAATCTCTCGAAAAAACCAGTTGCCAGGAATAGCCAATGTCTTAATGAAATTAAGTCACAATAGGGCCCATCATCTGATCCATAGGAGCCAGTGACTGTCTGTGGTAATAACAACGAGCAACCACAGGGCTACACCTCAAAAATAAAAAGAACCAAAGCTTAACCACAACAATGCTTCTACCTTATTAACTCGGACGGTGAGCTCTGCAGGCTTTGATGTCGTGCGGTGAGACAATGCGTGAGATGCGACCGAATCTTGAGCCAAACATGACGTTACAAACGGATTTCATAAACATATCGTGGCATTTGTTATCCGTGAAGAGAAGATGTCTACAGCGAATTTGTTGTACACCTATCAATTATTCATCTCGTCAACTCTTATGATATCCTATCTCGTCATTTAGCTGTACTGCGTCACCACCTACGACGTTATAGGAAAATGAGCATTATAAATTGTTATTCACCAACTGGTACAGCAAATGAGTACAAACTACATATTTTACAATTAGTTGGATAAGTTATTAGAAACACAAAATTCTTCTGAAATTCGCTGTCAGAGACTTCAATGCAAAAACGGGAACGATGAATGTAGAGCACTAAAGGATTGGAAAGTTTGAATTTGGAGATCGAAATGAAAACAAGAACGCTTTACGAGACTTTTGTCCACAACACCCCTTTCTTATTCTTTGTGAAAAAGGAACACCACCGATCGACCTAGGAATGGTCAAAACGAACGACTTACGCGTCGATCATAATCTTCCTAACAAAACTTGGTGCCTATTTGATTCGTCAGTAGCACCATTTTTCTGCACACGATTTGATCATCGCCTTCTCCGTGCAAAAAACCGATAAGAGATCATGAGTTTCTTGTCAAAGCACTGTAAGAGTGTGCAGAATATGCTTTAGTTCCACAATTAAGAAGATCAATATGCATTTCTGTAACAACTGAGAAAATACTTGTGAGATGAAGAGAAGACTGGTGCTAAGCCCAACGAAAACCTGTTTGATAAAGCTGGTAATCCATGAAAACTGTTTGAGACCGTTGCGAAAGATGTAAAACAGTAGAAACAAAAGAGGTTATCGAAAGCAGCTCAGAAACAAACTGTTTTAAAGAAGTGTCATCAATACCTTCGTAATTACCCTGTTTCTTTGTTAGCTTTGCTAAATGAAGACGGTATACCGACTATTTTATTTTCTTACTTTACTTAGACTCTTTCCATCTCACAATCCCACTGGCAAATGCTTAATTACCCTCCAAGAAAAGACCACGAAAAATTCTCTTCTTCAGAATTTAGGTTCTGATAGAAAGCATGAAATGTGGAACAGGTACTGGACCCTTCAAGAAAAATGTTGACTTTCTTCGAGCTGGTGGCAACAATTCACATAAACTATGCCAAGCCACTCGTACGCCAACTGAGAAGACATCTTCAAGAAAGAAAGATACCAGACCAGTAGAGAGCCTGGCACATGATCCTTTTGCAATGGAAAGCAAATGATTCAGCATTACCGCTTGATTGGCTTTTTAAGTGTGCTTTACAAGCTTTTCACGAAGAGTATACCGTTGCGGATAAGAATAGTATTAAATGAGACCCAACCTGTAGAACAAGCAGGACTCCGCAAGAGATTTTGTTGTATAGATCCCATTCAAAAGGAGGGCTATAGAAATCTGTCAAAAATACCACCTGCAGCTTGTTCTAGCCTTTTCGGACTACGAAGAAGCATTCGACAGCGTCGAAACGAAAGCCGTGTTCTCAGCCTCTGTAAATCAAGAAATGGAACTATTCTATGTGAAAATTGTTGACGACTGTTATCAGAAATGCAAAACGAGAATGCAGCTTTTCGACAAGATACTTACCATCCCTTTTGGGCAAAGAATTCTACAAGCGATACGATCTTGCTAAAGGTGTTCACTTCCACTCTGCAATGTATGATGAATTCGTCAGATTGGGACAAAAAAAGATATTCAAATCCATGGGAAATTTTTATAGCACGTTCATGTTGCAGACAATATTACACTGCTTTCGACAAGTACAGAAGAAGCAGAGAGTGTTGGACGAACTAAACAAAGTTAAGGAAAGGACTGCTGATCTTAGATATGCGAATAGATAAGAAGACCCATTTTCTGAGAAAAACATGAGGTGACAGAAGTAAAATCCAATGGTTTTTAAATCAATGGAACCAAATTTTACGTATACCTTGAGCCATATATGGACATGGAGAACGATATGAGACGAACCACATGAGTTGTATTAAAATCTATAAAAAAGGTCACTCACTGATGAACTAGCAGATCATAGAATAAATGCTCACCTATTCTACTACACAGTTCTCCCAAAGCCCTACTATCGATTCGAGACTTCAGTTGATACCTCAACTACCTTAAATATCTTACGAACTAGTCTCAGAACGCTTAGAAAGTGTCTTCTTAAATGCAATAGACAAACACAATAACAAGCCACTCTGCATCACTAATCACCGAAATTATCTCGTCTGCAAGACCCAGAAAAGAGTGGAACATAGGTGGGCTGATTTCATAATTAAAATAAATGAACGAGGAATGGACAAAAAGAGCTGTAGAATAGTACCCGAAAAGATGTTAACGTTTTCCTGGACAAAATAGACTATTTACAAAATGGACGGACATATCGAGGCAAATATAAGGGATAAGTCGGGCTATTGTCACCATAT